>WTXV02055916.1:0-10541 GCA_009823435.2 Nymphicus hollandicus | reverse complement strand
TGCTTAGCAACATGGTAGTGATGAATGGAGAATGCAAATGTGGTAACAGGATCCTTATGAATGTGAAAGAGACCCATATATAGCTTGTTCAGATCTGTGTCCTCTACTCTACCTGTCCAGAAGTTAAGGTCTGTCACTAGCATTAATTAGTAGAAATAGAATTAGTAGAATTCTGCGTCAGCCAGCATATGCCATATGAATTTAAGGGATAAAACCAGGGGCACAGTGGCTCATTTTTAGATTATGCCTCTTGCTTCACTGGCGAGCATGCTGAAAGGTGTGTGTATACGTATATTTCTAAGGAACGTACAGCACAATTTTTTGCAGTTGTTGCAAAACCAATTTATTTTTCAGTACAACCCTAATTCAGGACTTCTTCAGTGTGTTATGCTGCATCCTGTTCTGTTTTATCTTGGGCATGTACAAGCCCAAGCATCTGGTGATAGCAATGTTAAGCCTCACACAGTCTAAAAAACCCCAAACCTGTCTTTTGCGCATGTATCCAGGTGATTTGCTGTACCAAATAAACCAGCGCTTGCAGGGTTTATTGCTTATATGCATTGGCACTGGTGCAGTCCTTGAGGCATTTCATAATAGGTACACAATGCTCTAACTATGCTTGCTTCTTTCTCCAATATGTTGCTTAACAATACATCTCAGAAAACTGTGGTGGTGTTGATTTTTGCTTTTTCCATGAAATAATAATGGCTGTGACTTGATTTTTCATTTTGGTGATGGAGAGATTTAAAAAGAAAATTTAATTTCAACTGTCATTTGGACACATAATGTTTTTTAATTTTTAAATTTAAAATTTCATTTAATTAATAAAATTTACCATTCCCACTATTTTAAATTTTCAGTACTTCTGCTCACTTCACTGAGCTCTTCACTTTTCTCCTTTTTCCCTAAAAGAAAAATCTTGCAGAGGTTTAAAAGGAAAAACATAGGAGAAAGCTTACTGTTGTGTGCAGATTTTCATTGGCTGGAAGGGCTTGAAAGGAGAATTTTTAAATAGGACCACGAAAGTGCGAAAAGGATGTTTATTGCTAAAATTATAAGCTTTCTTTAATTAAAATTCATCTCTGTGCCTTCTTATACACAAGTGATGACACTTTTAAGAATTTACTGGTTTTTGTCCAAGCTATTAACATATGAAGGACAAGTTCTACATTTGGATAAAGAAGCAGGGCCAAAGGCTCATTTTTAGGCCTTTATGTTACTTATTTTGCTATAGTACTTTTAAGGTTAGAAGAGTAAAAAAAATGTTACAAGTAAATACTCAGCTGTAGTTTTCACTAAACACTGACAATAAGACAGGTTATTTATTTAAACTAGAAACAAGTGCCCCTGTTTAACATTTATTTTGCTCTCTCTGAACATGAGCAGTTGGAACAACTCCTATTAAACTGGGAAATACTAATGGCAGTTTAATCACTCAAAACATAGCTAACAGAACACAAAACATGTTTCAAACTAGAACTGTTACTGTGTCCCCTACTCTGTTCTTTATTCTTTGCAATTGACAGAGAAGTACTTTTAACCCTAGACATCACCAAGTCCTGGTTACACTGACAGCCCGCGCAGGAACATCTACCAGAAGACAGGTAGGTGGAGAGAAGGTCTCACAGATATCTTTGTCTCCATTCTTTCCACTCTGTTCTGTTCCACAGGGCCTGTTATGTTTCATCAACAATTGAAAGGAAAATATTCATGGCAATGGCACAAAAACCAGAAAACTAACACAAGTGTATGTGGTAGGTAGATAGCAAAACACATTTTTTCTGTGTAAACTGAGTTTGTCCAATCTGGGCATCTTGGGGACAGTAATTCCCAATCCTATTGTTAGTTACATTTTACTCTAGAAAGAATAGAGTTTTAAAAATGAAAACTTTCCTTTCAAAAGGGTTATTATAGGGTTATTAAGCCATATTTGTGTTGCACAATGTAAAAGGTGCTGACAAAACCAAATCAATAGTGTCAATAGTGAAAGATTTACCCCCTTCTTTGTTTTTCCCCATTGCTTTGTTCCCTAATTCAAGAGAAGTTGAAGAAAAGTTGTTGTTAATTCAGTAACCTATTTTTAACTGAAGAATAGTTTTTAATTTGCTGGGAAAACTATAATAAAGAGGCATGCTTTAAAAATGTTTCTTCAGCTTGACCTGTAGTATATCATTGTTCCAATGGCTTACTGGGTCACACCTGACCTTTTCAAGATGTTGTAAATACTTTTGCTGGAGCTCCAAGTACATTTAGAAACAAATAAACTCTTACTAAATGTATGAATTGTCTGTTAATAGGACTCATCTGAAGTCCCAGACCACAGGAACGTGAACTGAGACTTTTTATATGGGTCGTCATAACCTCACTTCAGACATCTCAGATACCACTAGCATCTAATGTTCATAATTACTTCAACATCTGGCAATAGTGAGAAAACTTTCAAAATACTGATATCTGATATTCTTAACAGCTGCATCAATTAGTATGATAGGACTGGAATATCTCTCCTTGTGATTACTGTGCCTGCTGGTTCGGTTCCTAGCGTTCTCTTGAGGTGCTGGCTGAGGAGACATTTTCCTGCTGCTCCATGCACAGAGCTTCGTGGGAGCAGAGGCCTGCACCACGTCCTCTGCCCAGATGGGGCTGAAGTCCTCGCAGCTCCACACTCCCAGGAGCTCAGTGGATCACATGGGGATGTCTGATAGAGAAGGCTGAGACTGCATCAAAGTGGTACTTTATTAAGCTGTGTCCTCTGGGATGCTTCACTGGTTTGGACTGTAGGAGCCTGGATCTCCATTTCCTGCAGAGACAAAACTTCATGTATGAAAAAGCTAGGGTTTACTCCCTCTTTCTTCTTTGGTTCATCTATGTACTTTTTTTGACTGATGTTTTAATGTTATCTTCAGATGTTACAAAAGATTTTCACATAGATTGCCCTAAGATTTCAGAGGGTTTCTCATGACCTAGTAAGAAGTTTATAATGGCACATTTTTGTCACATTGCGGCCTACTATATGTAGGAAGAATTATTTCCAAGAAATCCGGTATGCTAAGCCTTCTCCTATTTCTTTTGCAATAATTTCTTTCCTGTCTGGAATTCAGGAATCTGTATTGCCTCATGCACTGGCCCAAGAGGCAAAGTAAACCATGAGAAGTGGCTGGGTTTTGTAGGAAATAAATCCATAATTGATCCTGATTATAGTATTCAGCTGTGGAAGCCACCCAAGAAGAAAGACACATGGCTCCCAGCTCTGGAAATAACAGCTTAGTGGCCACGAATTCTAGGTTTTGAGTGGAAACTTGAGCATCAAGAAAGAACAAAACCTCTTGAGGACCTAGTTACAGATTGGACTCATATGGAAAAAACAAAAGCATATAGATGAACTTTGACATCATTTCCCCTACCACTGGAGAGTGTATGGGAGCAAATATTCTGACAGTTTATCGTAATATCTGCTTTGCTGAAAGCACCTTATCCTATGGTTCATCATTTGGGATGTACATGTGGTAGTTTGCTCAGAGATGGGGCAAGGGAAATTTGGGTAAAACTGACAGGGCATTTCAATCCCAAGATCTTCACAAACAGGCAGCACAAATACACATTACACCACGTGTGGCTTCTCTCCCACAAGGTCAGCTCATGCCTTTATGCTGTGTGCTACAACAGGAAAAACATATAATCAGTGTGATGTTTCAGTAATACTGCAATGGCAGGGGGTGCATTATGCCTTTCAGTTTTGTGTGTAATTTGCCACTAAAAAATAGCAACTATCATTGGGACCACAAGGACAGTGCGGAGCAGGCTCAGGCCAACGGCCATGGAGTGAGGGCACCGTCATGCCATTCCATAGAATCCTGGCCCAGCACAGGCTGCAGAAAAGCCAGTCCTCACCAGGCTGACCTCCAGGCTATTCTCTGTCCCAGGGACTGCAGATGCAATCACTGCTGTGTCAAAGGTCTTACTAAGTTTAGATGTAGGTTTCGTGTAGCTCAACCTTGGTGTGACCCTGAGTAGGTGTATGGGGTCACATCCTTTATCACTCTCCAGCCTGCTGGAGAGAACAGCATTTCTATTTTTATATCACAACTGTAGGAGACAGTCAGGTCCATAGCTGAATCCTCCTCTTTGTTCTCTTCACTTTTTGTTGGAGTACTAAAATAGGCCTTTTATTATTACCTCCCAAAATACAATCTGTGACAAAAGAGCTCACCAGTTCCTCTTAATACTGCAAGAGCTGTCATAGTTACTGCCTGGACCCCTTCACTCCTTTTATTGAGCATCTGTATTAAAATTACAGAGGAACAGATCATCCATGTCCTCTGATAAAAAGTCAACACCTAAAAATACTCCGCATCCAAAAAATTATCAAAGATAGAGAGCATGGGTTACCTGTGTTGTTAGTGGATGAAAAAAAAGAGTACCTAGTTAAAAAGGAGAAGTCTCTGAAATAGTGTGATATCTCCACCTATCCCTACTTGTCCTGTCAGTATGGGAGACAAAGCTGATAGTACTGACAGGTCACCTGCGGAAAACAAGGAGACTAAGTGTTTGAACAGTCAATTGAAGAAATATTATAAGCTTTCTTCACTTATTTGTTGATAACTGCTGTTAAGGAAAAAGAAAATCACAAATCTGGATGCCCTTTCGGTTAATATTAACCATCTGTCTGATTTGGTCTACTTCTTTTCTGGCAGGACTTTTCTGTGGTTCTTTTTCTTTTCTTTCTGATTATGAAGCAATTCCCAGTGGCATGTTAGAAATCACCACTCTAACTGCTGACAATTGTTCTGGGCTTAGCTTCAAAGGCTTGTAAAACCCACAAAGTTAAATCTACGTCTGAAGCCAGAGTAGTCAAAGGCTCCAAATGATTAGTTTGAGTGCAAGTTGCCCTTAATTGTGAACACCCTGCACATCCTTTTAACATAGGAATGCTGTCAAACACAAATCAAAACTCAGTCTTTGGGACACTCCTCCTAAGGGGAAGGGGAGTTTGCCAAAGACCCAGATGAATACAGTGGGATGGCTGGAGATCCACAATTGCAGCTGGTGAAGGTAGAGGAGAGCAGAGGTTCTTCGTACTAATAAATGGTTGCCCTGAAAATAAGCAGTGGCAGAAGTGGTAAATGGTTGTCATAGCTGTACGCCAACTGATTGGAACACAAAGGAAAAAATGTGCAAGTCTCTTTTGCGGATGGATTAGTGCTCCTGCTTGAAAGGCTTGGCTTCTTTTTCATGTTACTCTGCCTGCCTTGATTTTATGAGGGTTTTCAATCCTTCATGTCTGAATGGATGAGACTAGAATTTGGCCTATTGCCTCTTCTGTGCATCTTTCAGTCACAAAGAAAACTTAAACAGTGTGTATAGGAGCAAGAGCTGGGTTTAATTTCACATCCCAGTAAACTAGCAGCTGTTATGTCTACAGCTGAAGTGATACTCTGAATGTGAATCTATATCTTGTTGAAAGAGAAAGGAGCAGAACTTTTTAATCTAGTGCTACAGGTCTCTTTAAGGTATACTAGAAAATTTTAATTTCAAACCTATTAAGGAAAAAATGCACACTGAGGTAAAGAAAATAACCTATTCGCACAATAACTAACTAAAAATACTGTTCTGTTGCTGTTCTGAAACTAGAAATATCTAGTCTGTTCTGTGATGTTGAGGATGAGCCGAGGTAAGATGCCTTTCATAATCACTATGAATTTATTATCTACTTTTCCTTTGGATCTTTCTTGGAGACAATTCCCATCCATGCTACTTAGAAAATGCTTTGTAAACGCAGGTTGTCTATGTCAGGACTTCTGTTGGTTTTTGCTGCCTTTTCAGTCTCACCTCCACTGGATGCCAGAGAAAAAAGTTAATAAGCATCTTTATTACTGTGTTTGGATATTTTAGTGGATGACTGAATCCTTCTGGTGCTATTGAGACTAACTTTCTATTTCTACTGTCAAATAATAGTGAACAAAGTAGAGTAAAATGTAACATTCTCTTAGTTTCCCAGTCTTCAAGTATACACATCTCTTCAGGTTGCAGACATCTCTAGCTGACTGAAGCCATTTGCTTGTTTCCGTTAATATCAAGAGAAAGTCTGTTTTTTCCTTCAGTGCAAGCATAGCGGTCATGAAGGGTAGTTTTCCTAAACCAATGCATGATCCTGTTTTGCTTTGTCTTTTAATTTTTCCTCTTTATATCTATTATAAAAATTAACTGGGTAATAATATTGCATTATTCTCTGTCATTTCATTTTGTTGATTTTCTATTTACAACATTCAACGTGTTGTTTTGGCACACTGGAACCATCAGTGGAAAGACTTAGTTGACAAGTATTCAGAGAATATTGCAAACAAAACCAGGGAAATACATCACTACGAGACAGACTGAAGTAGGCTGACTGCTTAATTCTGCCTGTGCCAACATTTTCAGAAGTATGTTTGTTGCAACACTGATGTTTTTCTCATCTGTTTTCATCAAAAGCTTTTGAATCTTCATTGAACTGTACATAGAGAACTATGAATGGCTAATACGTTTTTTAAAAACAGGAGATTGTGTAAAATGTTAGTACTAGACACATGTAGTATGACCATAGCAAAGTCAAATATGACTGACTATCTAGTGCTTGACATGGTGTAATAGGGTACCTGTTATTTATGCCCGTCAAACTTACGTTTCCAATTCTAACAAACTCATGTAGTTCTAGTCCTGCTTTGAGTTAGCAAAAATCAGAGATTTCTGTTCTACTCTCATTTGGTAATAACACTAGCAATTAAGGAATAAGACGTCAACCACATAGAAAGAAGCAGTTCCCGCTTTTATGAGTTTGTGGTATGAATTCAACAGGCCTGATGGTCACCAGCTGGTTTACAGCATTGTACTTTTATTTTCTTCTTCAATAGAACTTCCTCATGAAATGCAGTTCCACTGGCTTGGAGAGGCTTTTTCCTAGTTTTTGTGAGTATACTGGAGATCAGAGTTAGGATTTATATGTGATTCATATTAATACAAATTTGTGAAGACTCATTTACTATATGGCTGTCTTTAAAACCAGATGCTTTCACTTCTGCCCATAGAAGTCTCCTCTACTGGTTTGTTTGGAAATTCATCTATCTGAAGAAAACTAGCACAGGTAGTTTTTGAGCACAATTATTTCAATGAAGAATTTTGTTACGTCTTTCAAACAAAAATTATACTATTTTCTGATCGGTACCACGTTTCCCCACCAATCTGAAGAAAGGAAGAACTGCTGCTTTCATACTCATGTTTTGAGTGAAACTGCAGCAATAATGAAAAGCTTCTGGCAGGACTAAATTGGAAGACTCCAACCAGGAAAGACTTTGTTGACCATGGCATACCTTTTTGGGGTAGATTTGCACATGTCTTTTCCATCAAATTTCTGGTTTCTTCAAAATGAGACAGCTTGTGTCAGTAAAATTGCACTCACTTTACATATGCACTGTAGCTTTTAATGACCATTTTGCTTCATTGCTGCCACATCCATGCCAAGTACTAAACTGGCCATGATCTTTTTAGCTCAGCTTAGACTTGTCAGTATCTTTGCATGGTATTATACCTTTAAACATGGTTCACTTCTATTTTTACTCCCTCCTTACTTTGGGATACTGGATATTTTACCTCTGATTCTACAGATTCTGAACATCTTCTGACCAAAGCCTGCAAGTGTTTGCAGTGCCTATTAACACAGTGGTAGTATGGGATGTGAATATGGTGAATTACTACCATGGTGTCTCCATTAATATACTTACACATAACCTAAGAGAAAATCACAACATGTAGTCCATCCATGAGTAGAAAATGTCCCATTTTAGGGAAGGAAAAGCCAGTGTCTTCAGAGCCTGATACAAACACAGGCCTTGTGTCTCATTATCTACCCCTGTATTTAAAGCAGGAGTGCGCTATATCGTTCCTGTCGAGTTGAGCAGATAACCTTTAACAGGGAGACAGTGGTACATGGAAGCACTCTGACATGTAGGAGCATAATCTATACACATATATCTATATATAAGACTTATATTTTTAAAAGAAATGTGTTCCTTTGGGAGTTGGGTTGCACTGAAACCATTCTTTTGTGGGTTTTTTTGTGCTCTCACTTGGATCCTACCCTGTCGTTTCTGGACTCTTTGTATTGAACAGGAACCTCTGAGGACTGCTTTTCAATGCCAGTACCTTGTACATTTGAGCCCCCTGACACCCTGTGCCATCAGGGCCCCACAACTAGTATAAGTGTTAAGTGTTTTCAGTTTCACAGATATACCTGCAACAATAATAATAAAGCTGTGTCTGCCTCTGAAAATACTTTGAGGTAAGTGGTATCTTTTGAGGTCACAAGAATTTAGCAACTGTATTGAAGGTCCTATATGTATAAAGAACTTCCTATAAAAAACAGCCACAGTTCGCTCCTCTGATACTGAGTTCTGTTTACTAGTGAACAGATTAAAATACTGTTTGCTGTGGGAGTTTTTATTAAAACTTGCAGTGTTAACAATGCTTGAGGGATATTTTTTTTCTAACCGTCACGTGTGATCTGGAACCAGTTCAGATCTTAAATCTCAGATGAAACTTGTCAATCCATAATAATCAAAGCCAAAGACAATATCAGTAGGAATCTCTGAAATGTGAAAGTGCCAAATTTAGCTCTTGCACAAATGGCCGTCCCAAGGTTGTAGCCAAAAGATGATCTAGAGAAAAGGAAATGGTGCTGTAGCCGTGGTGGCCTTTGGACGCAGGCTGGACAATTATATTTATCTTTTTTTTCAGCTGTACCTATTGGCTGTAGTAGAAAGAAGAATCTCCGCTTGCACATCTTGTACCTGCAGAACCGCATGCTGCGAAGTCTTAAAAATTTATGAGATGTGTTTACCTAAAGATTCTTCTGGTTTTAACTTCAGTCACAGAAACACTAACAGCATTTAAAAATAGAGAGCCTCAGCTCAGAATTTGCTGGTTACTGTTAAATATATGGGAAGTTGAAAAATTAAAATACAATTGTTGCAAATAATAAACATGTTTATTTAAGCCCTCAGCTGTACATGTGAAAAATAAAGCAGACAAATTAATTCTTTAGAAGCTAGCTTCCTTCCTAGGTTCTGTATTGGGAGCTTTACTGAACAGGAATTAACAAAATGTATTTTGTTTCATGCTGTATTTTGTAGTGTTTAACCTCATGAAGTTCAACAAGGAGAAGTACAAGGTCCTGCACTGGGGGAGATACAACCTCATGCACCAGTACATGCTGGGAGGTGCTCAGGTGGAAAGCAGCTTGGCAGAAAAGGACCTGGGGCTCCTGGTGGACATCAAGTTGAACATGGGCCAGCAATGTGCCCTTATGGAAAAAAACAGACCAAACCAAACCAAATCCAGTCAACAGCATCCCAGGCTGCATGAGGGGGAGTGAGGCCAGCAGGCTGAGGGAGGTGGTCCTTCCCCTGCCCTCAGCATTGGTGAGGCCACACCAGGAGTGCTGGGACCAGCTCTGGGCTCCCCAGCACAAGAGAGACATGGACACACTGGAGAGAGCTTAGGGAAGGGCTATAGAGATGATGAAGAGACCGGGGCACCTCTCCTGTGAGGAAAGGCTGAGAGAGCTGGGACTGTTCAGCCAGGAGAGGACAAAGCTCAGGGGGGATCTGATTAATGTGTACAAATACCTGAAGGGAAGGTGCCAAGAGGATGGAGCCAGGCTTTTTCCAGTGGTGTCCAGAGACATGACCAGAAGCAATGGGCACAAACTAGGACACAGGAGGTTCCCTTTCTTCATCAGGAATCACTTTTTCACTGTGGGGTTGACTGAGCACTGACACAGGCTGTCCAGGGAGGTGTGGAGTCTCCATCCTTGGAGATATATAAAAGCCGTCTGAGCACAGTTCTGGCTGTAGATGTCCCTGATAAAGCAGGGGGGTTGGAACAGTTGACCTCCAGAGATCCCTTCTAACATCAACCAGTCTGTGGTTCTGTGATTCTATCACGGAGGTACGCCTCTTTTCTGGGGTCTTCAATTAAATAGAGCTCAAATCACTCACATTTTGTTTTATAGACTGATTTTTATGTTATAGACATGTCTGTAACTGCTATTTAGAAATTTGACATGGTATCGTAATAAATTATGAAATATACAAGGCAAATTTTCAAGAGAAAAACATAGAGATATGAAATCTAAAATTATCAGAATAGCAGAAAAGGGAGCAGTGCAGCACATTAGCAAATATACTGAATTGACAGGTAAGGTTGATTGCCCAATCTTGCATGGATTAAGTGGCTGTAAATATGAAGTTATTGAATTACAGAATGAGAGAAGTCTGTTGATTTTTAAAACTTGGACTTGTTAAATGGCCCTTGTGGTTGTCTAAGATACTTTAATTTCTATTGGTTGTATGTAGGAAACGTGCTGATCGGGATTATTCTCCATCTGCTTTTGTTCACAGTTGCTACTGTTGTGGCACAAGTTTCTCTTGCAAGATGCATCTTTTCCATCAGGGCAGAATTATCTTAATTTTCATATTTGTTCAAAAGCTAGTCTGTTTCTTTGCAAA
>WTXV02055905.1:18027-55381 GCA_009823435.2 Nymphicus hollandicus | reverse complement strand
CCAACAGCATACCAGCAAGCATATTTGCTTCTTCACCAAGAACAATTGCTCCATCCTCATAAAATCTCCTTCAATAAAAAAGAAATTAGTTCAGTTAATACCATTTTCTCTCAAATAATACCGTTTTTCATAGTTAAAAGAAAAATGAAGAAATCCAGTTTAAATAAAAAAACCCTCATGTGAACCCTGGGGGGACTGATATTTCATTTCAAATAAAGGAAACCAATAGACTACACAGCACAAAACACCACAATCTTAGAGCATATAAAAATTTAGACAGAAGCAAAAAGAATTTACAATATTAGCCCTCAGAAATGGATAAAATGCAAAGAAAGTGATGAAGATACACTTTACTGCTGAAAGGAAGAATTTGTGTCATATAGATAAAAAAATATATTCCACCATCTAAAAAAAAGTTTTCCACAATTGTACTTGCAGACTCTAAATGTTCAAAAATCATTCTTCATTCTCAGAAAATATTTTCAAAAATCAGCTATTTTCCAGGTAGCATGCTTTTTCTACTGCATGTTCGGGCAATTCATGCTGCATCCAGTTATTCTGAGACTTAAAATTTTCATTATTTGAAGGAGGAGTGTTTCTTAGCACCATTTTTTATTGCAAAACACCTACCGGCCAAAGTTCTTGAACTCCATGCCTTGATCTCAAAATACATTCCACATACCCTGGTACATGCAGACTTGTGAAGGCTGCTTGAGAACAGTAACCAATAAAGAAACCATTTTTAAATCTGTATTGCCTCACTACCTTCTCATTCTCTCCCATTTATTCTCATTTTCTTCTCCTAGCTACCACAGAAGCTACTTCCAGACAGAACTGCTCCATGCACAGGACACATGTGAATAGGACACACCATTGCCATGCACAGACTTGTAAAAAGGCATTTGGTCTGTTTAGCAAAGTAGCACACAACTGTAATTTCTGTGTTAAAGGAGTCTTGGCAGCAGCAGAGGCAGAAAGGTCACTAGAATTCACCTGAGCATCACATGTGGAAAGAGGGAAACAAAGAGCTATTCAGTACCAACTCCAAGGTTGAAAGGTCACTTACTGGAAACCAAGATGCACAGTCCACCTATACATTCTAGCCATGTAGGATTGCAAGAAGGTGCCAGATTATTGAAGGCAATCCATCTTTCAAATACCAGCAACAATGCCCTACCAAATGCTCAGTTTTAAGAACTGCATGTAAGCATTGGGATGGCTAAGTAAGAGCTTGAGCTGGCTGCATGGCAAACATCCAGAAAAGACACATTTTGGGGCACAGCTCCAAAGACTGTACTGTGTTATAATGCACACCATCAGAAGTCCCACTTTTGCAGTTTCATAACAGACATCCATTTGCTGTAAGGAAGTGAGCTGTCCAAGACCTTGGATGTTCTCATAGAAGCAAGAAATCTGGACGACTTCCTCTGGGAAGACAGAGATTATAGTCCTGACATAGAGACTATGATGTACAGACTCAGCTCTCTGCTCTCCAAGTTCAGGAAGGGCACTAGGATGTTAAACTGGCTGAGACAGAATACCGAGTTAGATGAACTTTACAGTCTGATTCAGTATAGTTACTCTTATTTGTGAACTAAGAGCAATGCTCCCAGTACAAGCTGATTACAAACTGTTTCACTGGCATTTGTTAAATTACTGCTAGGTACCAATCTGTACGGTGTTCAGTTTATCTTGTAAAATGATGCCAAAGAAGTAGTCACACAAAAAAGACAGGACATTATTTGTAACAGTGAGATGCAGATGTGTTAGCCTGACAATGGTAATGTTTCTTAAACCAACTTCAGTAATCCAGCCAAAACAACAGTCCCCTTGGAAAACTCACCAATTTTCTTTCAGGGCTATGCAGCTGACATCTCACAACAGTTTACTTTAAGTTAAGAGTCTGTGCTGAGCAATTTTTTAGAAAAATAATTGTGTTCCCATGCTTAACCCAACTCCCTTCTCAGTGTAATATGCAGATCCAGCACTAATAATGTGCTGCTTCATTAAAGGACTAGCCATAAGATCAGGCACCTAAACACAACAGTGAGGTTTAAAAAGAGCTAGCAATATGATAGATCAATCTCATAGTCTACATACACACATGTATAAAATGATATTTATAGTTTATATAATTATTAAACATGCATATATCAAAATACATAATTTAAAATGCTAAATAAATGGTGCAAAGCATCACCAAAAGAATCCAGTCACTTATTAGGCATCCAAAATCCCATACAAGAAAAGACAGTGTGTCCATTATTGCTAGTAGATTTGAAATCCACCACACCAGGATCTGAAACTGTAACTTCTATTTCCATTAGATGTATTTAAAATATTACTTCAAAACAAACTTTGCACTTACTATGTTCGCAATGCAAGAGGGGTTGTTTCCAAAAACTATACCACTGAAAGAACATTCAAATACATTAAACATCAACATGTTCAAATAAAGGAACTTGAAACTGCTAATAACATAATACCACTGTTATCCACTAGCAAACAAACCACACTACCAAACAGGGACAAAGAATGTACTACTTAACTACACAAGTTTGTGACCCTCCTCTTCCTCCTCATCTCCCCCTCAAAAACCCAAGTGACTTCTCAGTTTGAGGCAACATGAGTAAATCTTTTCCAGAAATCTTTGTTTTATGAGCTTCTTGTCTACTGTAAATGCAAACAAATCTGGGTAAAATAAAGATTATAGGTCTGGAAACTTCAATAAAATGTGATGTTTACCTAGTTGTGTTTCAAAGTCACCTTAATATTGGCAACATATGTGGAGATCTGTGGACAAATAGTCTTAGAAATAATATTCGAAATGAACAGGAAGTCCTTGCAGAGAAAATTTTTACTGCTCAAAAATCCCATTCAGTATATCTATAACTTTTAAGAGGTCAATATGAGGTATCATGTTTCAGACTCACTCGTATTTAGATGACTTCATCATAAATCTATAAGATACACTTGTTGCAGGATACAGCATCCTATAATAACAGCATTATTTAGAACCAGTCCAAAACTGGCAGACTATTTTCTATCATAATGCATATTCTTGTACGTAACAGATTTTACCATTAGAAGGTAAAAATAAACAAATAAAATCTGTGACAGAATTTTCATATTACAGTAAGTATCCCTATGCTATGCCTGATCACTAATTCTGTTCTGTGTCAGGTTCATGGAATTATTTTCCTTTCTTCTTCAAGAAATGTTCCTATAAAAGTTATTTTTATTGAGTCTCTAGGGCTTTCTGTCAACCATACCTAATTTTGAAAGTAACATTACATTTTCCTACCTTTATCACACTACAATTTCAGAATTAGTTCCTTGTCTAAAGTTTTCTTCTCTTTTGGCCTTTCAAGAATTTCAGACTTATTTCCACATTTTTAAAATCAGAAAGAGATTTTTAATTTTGCAGTTTTACCCGTGCTAAAATCCAGTCAGTTCACGCCAACTCTAGGTATCTTTTACAACATTACAGCTCTTTTATTAGTGACATCCTTTCCTATACAAATCAAGTGGAACATGCACTTCCAAACCTAAGTCCCCGACTTACACAACATTTGCTAAAATATTGCAAAAATACAAGTTTTAGAGACCTGGTTGTTTTGAAGTCTCTCAGAGCTGTGGAAATGTATTCAGACAAATGCTTTTCCATAAGTGCTACTCTGATCCAGGCTCGACCCTGCAAGAAGAAACAGATATCAAATATCTAAGTACTACAGAATGAAACAATTTTCCATTTGGAAATGAGTACAGTTGATTTATCTGGGTGAAATGAACTTGTTAACAAAATCACCACTAAACAGAAATAGTTGCTAAGACCTGCTTCATTACAGTGACAATGAAAAGAGAAAAAGCATTCTTACAAATAAACTTTATTACAAAATAAAGTTATCAACAATTTAAAGGTGGGGGAAGGATACTGCTTTAATTATATACTCCAGCCTTTTTAAAGTCTCATGAGCATAAGTGGTGGGAAAGGTAACATCACAGCAAAAAGCTTTCCATTTTAAAGACAATGCTATTGGAAGTATGGAATTGTTTCCAGTGTAAAGCATCAGTAAGTTACCCTCAAGGTGTTTTAAGAAAAAAATAATTCTCTGTGTTCATTCAACTATCTGTGGGATCAATAAAAAAAATAAATTACTTTTTCCCCTCTCAGTAAGGGCATCATTACAGAAGCTGCACATGATATACAGGAATTTAATCTAAGAGGCCAAAAACTTGAGTCCAAACGCAAAGCTTCATTCAAACAGTTCTATGAACAACTGCAATAGCTTCAAATATAACCTTTAGGAATGTGTGTTGCACTGTATTTACAGGTCTAGTGCACAGGATTGTAGTTATAGGAAAGAGACATTTCAAATGGCTGCCATAATTATGATTGTTTAAGAACACATGGAAGTTCACGGCAGTTTAAGAACACCAGGAACATTTCTTGTAACCCGCATAAGCTTAAAAATAGTTATTTAAGTAATAAGATGTCTTTGTGCTTAATACATTTGGCCCTTACTGACATCTAGCTAAGTATCACTACATACATTGTACCAAAGCCACCTGTAGTACATTATAATCCTACACTAAATTTATATAGACCTAAATCAAACTAAACCTATAATAAGATAGACAGATACTAAATAACAAAACCAAAACCAACCAACCAAACAAAAAAATCACTTCATAAATACCCACAACACAGCAAAAACTTTAACACAGAGTACACTAAAATTAAAAGTATGTTTATCTGGACAGCTGCCTTTACACTGCAGTTATTTAGAACACAGAATCATAGAATGACTTGGCCTGGAAGGGACCTTAAAGATCATCTAGTTCCAACCCTGCTGCCATAGGCAGGGACACCTTCCACTAGACCAGGTTGCTCAAAATCCCATCCAACCTGGCCTTGAACACTGCCAGGGATGGAACAGCCACAACTTCTCTGGATGACCTATGCCAGTGCCTCACCACCCTCACAATAAAGTATTTCTTCCTAATACCCAACCTAAATCTACCCTCTGTCAGTTTAAAGACGTTCCCTCTTGTCCTATCAATACATGCCCTTGTAAGAAGTCCATCTCCAGATTCCTAGCAGGCCTCTTTAGGTAGTGGGAAGCTGCTATAAGGTCTCCCCTGAGCCTTTTCCTTGTTGAACAACCCCAACTCTCTCAAGCCTGTTTTCATAAAACAGGTGCTGCTCCAGCCCTCTGATCACCTTCATGGCCCTTGTCTAGACTTGCTCAAGCAGGTTCATGTCCCTCTTGTGTTGGAATTCCCAGAGCTGAACGCAGTACTGCCAGTGGGGCCTCATGAGAGTGGAGTAGAGGGGGAGAATCACCTCCCTTGGCATGCTTGATATGCTTCTTTTGATGCAGGCCAGGACACGGTTGGTTTTCTGGGCTGCAACTGCACACTGCCAGGTCATGCTGAGCTTCTCAACCAACACCCCCCCAGTCCTTCTCATGGATGCTCTCTATTCTCCGCCCAGCCTCTATTTGTGCTTGGGATTACTCCCACCCAGGGGCAGGACCTTGCACTTGGCCCTGTTGAACCTCACAAGGTTTGCACAAACTCATGTTGCATGAACATGAGTGAAACTGTCAAACCCTGATGATTCTGTTTTGCTAATGACTAAAGTCTATGTAGCTCCAGTGAAAGCAAGGCTAGGTAGCACTGGTAAAGCCTTAGTAACAGCTCCCATCTGGACCACCAGTAAAACTGACGCATACCTTTGGTATTTGTGTTGACATGTCTCCAACCTTTTCAGATACAGTCATGTAAAATACTTCCACACACACCTCTAAAAATTCAACACTGTTCTCCACACTCACTGCACAAATTAGCTTGTTTACTATTTGGCATGGACTTATCCACAGAGTAGAAGAAAATGCTAATTTATTTTTAAGAGTATTTCTGAAAATAGCTTTGCATTTTATTACCTGCTGAATTTAAATACTCATCTCTATTAAAATGTTGGAATTCAGAAATAGCATTAAAATAAATCTTGAATATAATCAACACAATCACCACATGCTAGAATATAAGTCTCTCCAGAAAGTATTTGAAAATAAATTCTCCAAATTATCTGAATTTCCAGATCTCAACATAAGCAAGAAAAGTTGCATGACTTAAATTATCAGTCTAATACTCCAGTACATTCAGTGCTAGGAAAAGCATGTAATATTCTGGATAGTAAAACCAGTCAATAAAATATAATAATAATCAGTCAATAGGAAAATCAGCTTTTTGCCATAGAATCTCAAGTGTTTGAAAGCTTTCGTGCAGATTACATATACATTTACTATATAAAATTTAAAACTGAGTCTATGCAAAAGAAGAAAGGAGCAATAGCAGACACTGCAAACAGACTGTTCTGCAATACTATGGATCATTAGAACGGCTGTTCAAAGGTCTACTAGATTCACGGTGCTGCTTGATCTAAGCATCATCTATTAATGAAGAGAAATGTGGTTGCGTAAATACCTGTAATTTAAATTGTACAGTCATGACCCTGAAAAAAAACCAAACCTACAAAGTATTTGTTTCTAACAAGTTAATTATTTCCACCTCATCAATGACACCAACTCTGAATAATCCAGAGTATAATAAATCTGGAAGATTTTTAAAACAGCCATAGAACACAGTTTGCATACTTCTTCAAACAACTGATTCCAGTTCATTTAGGAATAACACAAATTAAGAACACTAATTTATGCATCCTTTTATGTTACTTACGCTTTCAAGTCTGAAGGTTCTCAGTTATCAGTCAAGGCTTCCTTACACAGAAATACAAGCTACTGAAAAGTATTCCAAGCTAGTAAAAAGAAGCTGTAATCTCTGTCCAATAGTACTTTTTTTTTTTTACTTTGTTTTTTTAGATGTTTGTGTATGCTGTCTCACACCATTAAGATTTAATGATAGGTCAATTTAAAGCTCATTCCTATTCAGTTCATATGCATACAGATACATTAAATTGTTACTTCCTTAACTTTTCCATCATACTGACAATCAGAAATTATGATTTCATTTCTATATACATCCTTTAAAATGACGGATCTTTATTAGCAAATAAATCTATGAAAGGCTTCCTGCACAATCACACCAGCAAACTCAAGAGTTGATAACACCTTTTTTATTAGTGCATAAATTATATACAAAATAAAATGACACTTAGGTTGGGGGGGGAGGGGGAAATCACATGTCTACAATTTTAAAATAGTATTTGTAAGGCATTCCCACATGTACATAATTTCCCACAGCATACTGCATTTTTTAAAAACTATGTAAGTTCAAAAATGTGAAGGCAATAATTTTGTAATACAGCATGGTCACTGAATAGAGAATTTGAAATTTATTCTACTGAATAACAAATTTAGAAGGAACACATTCAGATTTAAATGGGTTTTTTTAAAGTAAGTATTTACTAGGTACATATAAAAATTATTTCAAGCAATGAAAAATTTTGTGAGGCAAGGTTAGTAATAAGTTTTTCTTCTAGGTACAGAAATGTCAGCTATACTTTACACAGAACAATGAAATAAAAAAAGTCAATTTGACCTTTCTCTTCCCTACCTTAGCTCTAGAAGAACCGACGTTCTCCATGTTCTCAATACTGCAGATGCAATTGTGAGAGACTTTTCGGCAAGCTACTCGAATGTAGTCCCAGAAACTACGAGGACTTTCATAGCCAAACCAGGTGATCTGACCTTAAATCAAAATACAAGATATGTAAAGATTTACGAACCTCCCTCTCTGCTTACTGGAGATGAAAATAATTAAATACTTCCCTATAGGTTGCCTGCACCGACAGGATTTTATGCTACCAAGTCCATAAATTCCTACTGAAAATTGGCTTGCAGGTGTAAAAAAAACTTGCATTATGCAGCTCACCCTGGTTTCAGACCGATGCAGAGAGAGAAGTTTAGGGGGACTTTCGTATACATATGTGTATTTTGTTTTTTTTTTTTTCTTGTTAGTATGCTATAATAATACTCAAGAGTCCTTCATGGACTCTTAAATCACAACAGAGTACACTGTCTTGTGACTTAAAAATATGAT
Organism: Nymphicus hollandicus; assembly: GCA_009823435.2. NCBI lineage: Eukaryota > Metazoa > Chordata > Aves > Psittaciformes > Cacatuidae > Nymphicus > Nymphicus hollandicus. Next base: position 47,314 of record WTXV02055905.1, on the reverse strand, counting down.
ATAAGAAGTATTTCTGTTATTTGTTTTAGGTAGAAGCATGTGTTTCATTAATACAATCAAGTAAAGAGAGTTATGTTCTTTAAAAAAATATATTTTATATATATATGCCACTGTTTGCTATGATAGCGTTGTCTTCTTTAGAAAGGGATTGGAATTTTTCAAAATGTGCTTTAATTGAAAGGAAAGTTGATGCGTGATCAAAAATGTTTTGCAGTTACAATTTATTTGGAGTACACACAGAACATTCCTTGGGAAACTGACCAAAGTAAATTGAGCAAATCAACATATCTTCTGGATCTTTAACCAAAATCCTGGATCTTTTTTTCCAGCTTGCAATGTATTGCAGCTAAGAAATGGAAGGCAAAATTACATACTACTTGCAAACTCTGCACATGAAAGGAATTTAATCACAGACCTAAGAGTTCAGCCCCATTTTTCAGACTGAACAGCATGTAACTTCTAATAGGTATGTAAAAATTAACATGAACATTGCCATCTGGTGACTGCCATTATTATGTATATGCAAACCCTTTTCTCCATATAAAATGAAATCTAATTTTTAAGCTAATTTTATTTTATTTCAAGTCTTGAGTTCTACCTGTAAGTTTTACTAGTTTATCAGAAAGACTTCTAATTCTTTTGCTGTTAGAAAGCTCAGATTTCAAGAAAAAATATATTATATTCATACTGTAAATTATACATACTAAAAATAAAATGCCAAAACATGATGACAAGAATATTTTTATCTAGCATGACTTATCTTAGTTTCAAACATAGATAGTGTCAAGGATCTGTCCCATATGATCTTAAGAAATTCAAGCAATGGGTTTTTTTTTCCCCTGGGGGGTACAAGTAACTTGACTTTGTGGTCCATCTGCTAACTTTGTCACATGATTTATTAAATTCAAAGTTTGATGAAAGACTTATAAAAAGGTATCAGGAAGAATTAATATATACTACTCAATATACCAAATGAAAAACAAAATCCCAGAGCGCTTCAATTACAGTAGGTTCAGATCTTCTCAATTCTAAGGACTAAACTGAAAGAATTCCTGCAAGGTAAGCGGTATAACAAACTACTTCTGTTGCAATGCCAAGCACAGCAGACAACAACAAAAATTCAATGGCGTTTTAACAACACTATAAGTCACAGATTTTTTCACATTCTTTGCTATATTAGAAACATTTCTGCCCTAGGGATTATACCTGCAAAATTAAATGCAATTTAAGTGTAAAGATGACTTGGTGTCACCAATTCCAGTGCAAGCATATTAAGGCAAATAAAGGCAAGCATACTATATAACAACTTCTGTGGCTTTTTCAAACTATCTTAAGGACAGAGTATATGCAAAAAAAGGACACTTTCACTCTAGTTTTCTGAAGTCACTAATTCAAAGCAATTCCTTTTCCAAATAAACACGTGAAAACCACAACATTTATAAACAAAAATACCTTTTTAACAGAAATACATACCAGCACACACAGGATTTATTTGGCTTACAAGGATCAAAGTAGTAAGCTGGCCATAATTGCAACATACTGATATAACAGCTCTGTGAGAGAGTATGAGGAGCTTCAGACTTCAGTAGGAATTGTCTTCACTTGAAATTCACAGTCAGTTCAGGACCTTTTGTGAACCAAGAACTTACGGATCTCACCATTTTCTCCCTGCAACTTTAAACCTTGCCCACATTCTGGTAATCAATGCCATCTGAAGAAAACCTTCCTTAATCATTCCATACACAGAAAAATGTTGGAAAAGATTGAGAATAGTGAGAATATATTTTAAGAACTACTAAATAAGACAGCTTATATTATATATAAGGTATACATAGTTATATACCTTATAGATATTATATAAGGTATTATAATAGGTAGATTCCCTACAATTTTAAAAGATTTCAGCATATGAAATTCTATTTGACCCTCAATGCACACAGCCATGAGAACTCTCAAGAATGAGGAATGAAACAGCTCCCACTACTCAGCATTTGTCAGGTTGCGGCAGGAGTGCTGGGTCCAGTTCTGGTCCCCACAATTCAAGGACATGGACATACTGGAGAGGTTCCAAAGGAGGGGCACGAAGATGTTCAAAGGGCTAGAGAACCTGCCCCAAGAGCAACGACTGAAGGCATTAGGTCTTTTCTCCCTAGGGAACAGAAGGCTTAGAGGGGAATTCATCACAGTATTCCAGCACTTGAAGGGCTGCTACAAAGAGTATGAAGACTCTCTCTTTACAAGGAGCCACATGGAGAAGACAAAGGGCAATGGGTAGGTAGAACTTGCAATGGGAGAGGTTTCATCTCAACATAAGAAATTTTTTACAGTAAGAACAACTTTTCCCTGGAACAACCTTCCCAGGAATGTGGTAGAGTCACCATTGCTGGAGGTTTTCAAGATTCGATTGGACAGGGTGCTAGATGATGTCATCTAGGCTCCTTTCCCCACAAATGGTTAGACCAGATGATCTCTTGAGATGTCTTCCAACCTGGGCTGTTCTGTGATTCCAAAATCATATATAAATTTTACAGGAATAAGTTCCCTGGGAGGTCCAAAGAACAGAGTATGTGGTCTTTGCCATGAAGTTTATATGTCATCAAAAGACACACAGGCTGACAGCTATTCTAACAATAACGATATTACTGTTTTTGTCAGCCAAACAAAATTGCCACATAAACATGGAAGCTGCAAGTCTTAATATTAAATATTGTTCAAATTAATTCAATTCTTGTTTACAGAACTGCAAAGCAAATAGGAACAACACTGTGAAAATTCTTTATTTCACCACATTTTTGAATACTGCTACGTATCTATTTGTATCAGGCCATTTCTGCTTCAGTCTGACTACCATATACAAACATCCCCAGTGCTAGCTGTTGTGGACCTTTTCTCACACTGAAGAAGCTCTTCATATATAAGACATTAAAAGTTTGATTCCTACTCACGGTCCAATTTCACATCTACGAAGTTCTACAGTTGCAAAGTAGTAATGAGTAGGATGCTTTAAGGTAGATGCAGGTTTTCTCCAGGCTTCCCTGTAGTATTTAGTTCACAGCAAATTCTTCTATTCCACCAAAAAAAAAATGTTTTAATACAACTTGTTGGTAATAAACTGGCCTGCTACTCCTTTGAGGAATTTCTGTGATACCTATTCTTTTATTTTACAGAGTGGGTCATTAAAAATTTACAGTAGTTCATAAACCCAGTCCTCCAAGACAATTATAAATGCATTTAAGATTTTTCTTCATACAGAAGAAACAAGAATGAGCTAAACCACAAATTACACAAGAGCCCTATTTCTTTTTAGCCAAAAATGAGTAATATGTGCATATAAATATTAAATCTAGTAACAAAAGCTTTTCTACTGATAGAACCAAATAAAGGGCCACCACAGCTGTATGCTTAGACTTTGTCTTTTTCATAACCATAATGCCTTCAGCTCTTATACCCTTAGCCTTACCTTTTTTACCCCCATTGTATCACCATTACCTTAACTATTTTATCCAGCAGATTTTTTTCACTCAGGATGAGCAGCATTACAAGCTGCTCCTTACGCAAAGAACTTGCTTCTTCACCTGTGACCTACCTCTACAAGCAGACATAATTCATACCCCTTCCCTTTGTAACCACTGTTTATGCCTGAATTATTAGAATTGCTTAAAGAGACTCCACGAAATAGTAGGCAGTAGTAATTGCTTTTTTTTTTCCCCTCCTAAAAATAAACTAACAACGATATGGGAAGGGATAAACTGTGCACTGCAGATACAAGAAAAGTTTTTCATTGCTTGAGAAATGAATTATTTAATAATTCAGCTTACTATGAAGTAGTGCAAAAACTGGACATTTACCAATGACATCACTAATATAGCCATTTACTGTTACTACCACCAGACTCCTGATGATGCATGAAACCAGAATATTGTATAGAATGAAGAAAGGCCAATAATTTATCTTTCTATTTAAGCATCACTATCACCATAGAAGCTTACTACTTGTAGTAAGTTTTCTAAACGGAAAAAGAAAAAACAAGCAAACAAACTCCACAGTCACTAAAAATTAAGACTAACATAGATCAGATAGAGACAAGCAGGTTTGATGGGCAATCCTAGCAGAAGCTTTTGAGGTAGTTATAATACCTCTTAAATATATGTTAATGAAAAAAGGCACACAAATCTGTGAGTGTCAAAATACACAGCACAGCATACTGGCTTGTGTCATTATAGTGGTAAATGCAAATAAATGTATCGTTGACAAGTACATTCAAGGAAGCCATAACATGCAAAAATTGCAGAAGTCACAAGCAAGACAAACCATATACATTGTCAGTGGCAGAATTTAATTTATACACTATTTCTATACAACTATTTCTAAGCATGCATACTGGCTTGCAGTTTGGATATGAGCACATTTTGTTGTAAAGGATATTACAGTGAAAACATAGTAAGTCAACAAATACATGACAACAGTTTTCAGAAATACGTTATAGGCGATGCCCATAAACACCTATAATAGTTAATGTTCTTCAATACTGACTTAGTTTAAAGTGATAGAAAATGGCTGAAAACCATGCAAAATTGTGATACAATAAAGACAATATATACATCACTTTGAAATGACTTCAGGTTTATATCAGCTAGGATATTTATACCTGTGATCAAATCCTATGCACCGTTGCTGAGCGCCCCTACTGATGTCCCCACCATTTCTGCATTAACTATATTCATATAGGTGATCTGATAAAAAGGACAGTTACAGGAAACTTACCTGAAACATCTGTGGCTAGCAGTGAAAACAAAGAACATGAAGACAACTACAAGATACAGCTTCATCTCCACAGTACGGAATAGTTAAGAAAGGAACAAATTCCAAACAACTCTCTGGGGAAAAACATGGCTCCTGAAATCACCCAGCTTGCTTTAGAGATTATCAAACTCACACATATTTATATACAAATTTGTAAAATCCCTTTCAGGATTATAGGTCTTATTTGGTCCAAAGAACTTCAAATACATTGTCTCTGTACTCACTCAGCATACCACTTACTCTCTGCTGCACTATAAACCCATGCAAATTCTTACTCCTGAGAAGGAATAAAAGTAGTTAGGCACTCTTCTTTTTTCTGTTACTCCTTCTCTCCTATATTTTCAAGATCTTGGATTGTCCTGTCCAGTAGTATCATATCTTGTCAGCAGGCATACCACACAGCTTATTTAAATGACAGGAAAAACACATGCTTTCTATCCTCCTCAGTATGATATTTGGTCTACTCTGCATCCACAATAAATCCAGCACCGCTGGGAAGTACCAGGCATACTACACATACAGTATTATACAGTATGGGGATAAATACATCTCCACTTTCTAGAGCAGAAGGCAGTCAATGACTTGCAATCCCTGAAGACAATTAATACAGTTTACTCAAACTCTCTTTCTCTCTTCATCAGGGCAATTAAAAAAACAGGTTGTGAGCCAGACTGCTTCTTCCAACAGCAGTGGCCTATTCCTGACTGCCACTTGCTGGCATTGGTGAACATGTAACTGTAAGGTAGTACAGATGTGGCCTTCTGGCCATGGCATATTATGTTACCTTTTTTGGAACTATATTGGTGCAGTATGTGCTAAGACTTCTGAATCACATGAAAAGATACCTGCATTCAAGTTGCATTCATAGATCTCTGTTGTACAAGCTGATATATGTATGCTGACCTCATTTTATGACTAAGCAAACACCCACATTTAAAACACACTTAAGAAAATGAGCAGCTGGGTTAAAGAAGTTCATCCATGGGGAAAGTCATTAGATTTCTGCCTGTTTGACTTCCTGGTCTGGCTCATCACAGGATTTGGTGAAGACCATAGCCAGCATCAGGAAAGCACAACCACAGTGAGAGGGGAAAGGAGGAATACAGTTCTGTAGCAAAATGCACTGAGTTTAAGAAATGTCATGGAGATTTTCAACACTCAACTGCATGATGCTGTGAGCAATCCAAGACAGCCCTACTCTGAGCAAGAGGTAGAACTGGTCCTTTCCAATTCTTCAATTATTCTTGAAAGGAAAAACAAGCCAACAAAGCCACGCAAACCACCATGAATGTTGCTCATGACCCTTTTGCTATTTGGAACTGGCAACATCAGATCAGTTATCTACCAAAAATCCATCTAAAAATGGTGCTCCTATTGCTCAACTGGCATTTTTAGCAAACAGCCACAAGGATGAGGCTTGAAAAACTATTATTTCAGAATTCTAGTCACAATAGTTTCAGGAAAAACATAAAACCCTAATCCCTGTAGTTGAACACTTTTCCCCTTAAAATGGCTAACTTTCCTTCCATTTTGTTTTGTCTGGATCCTATCTGAACATGAAACCAATAAGCAGCAACAATCACTATATTCCATCAAGACTATGCTATGCTCCTTAAAAACATATTATATTTAATGTCAGGAAAGAGTTGCCAGTAAAAGTTTTCTAATAAAAGTAAACTTAGTCCTTTACAGTGCAGATTAAATACTTCATTTTATTTTTTCTTCCCCACTCAGTACTTCCAAAGGAAGTTAAAGATTAAGAATTATTATTTGCCTTGGCCTTAAGAAAGTAAAGGTCTATATACCCAGACTCTAAATCTGGATCACCTGTTTATCTACACTGACAACTTTGATACAAAGAAACCATTTATCTTACTATAGAAAAGCAGATCATGTATGTTCTGCCTGCTTTAAAACATATTATACAACCTGCCACCCTCACCAGCCTGCTTTTAGCGTGTACCTACTGACATGAAGTATGCACTCAGAATATACTAAAAATTTCCATCAATAAAAAGCAATTTCTTTAAAGCCCTGTGTTGCATAATATATACCCTCTTAAAATTTGAATTGCCATGGTACATTTTTTCTCAATTTCCCTTTCAACTTTTAAAAGAGTAAAACAATTACTTGCAATATCTTGCTTATTACCAAAATATTCCCTGTTTGAAATCCAACACACAAATTGCTGCCTTTTCCCTATTTTTATTTAACTCTGCAAACTTAGAAATTCATACCAGTAATTACAAGGGGAAGACTGAAACAACAATTCAGCTTTTTTAATTTCTTTATTTCTTACTTGCAGTAATTTTTAACTTGTAAATTCCATTTCCTTGTAACCCATTTGCCAACTTGTCAAGGCTTCTTCTCTGTACTGCCTGTCCTGAATAATAGGCTGCAAAGCAGAAGAATGTTGGGGGGGGAGGAAATTCATGATTTTTGCTCAAACATCACAGAAGCTGGGGGAGAAGGAGAAAACAGAGCAACTTCCCTGCAGTGTCAAGTTGCTAAGTACCCGTAATTACTTCAATAATCTTTGTCACAATGTGCCAAACACTATGTTTCTACCCCACGGTGTGATTTTTTTTTCCTTCTTCTGACAGAATGACAGCAGGTAGTAATTGTGCTACTCTACTCACATGTCAGCCTACACACAATATTGTTCGCAAAGCTTAGTTATGAATATTAAAAAGTACGAAAAGACATGGATTGTCATATTACATGTCTATATTTAGATGATTATGATGTCCCTCATAATCCTCAAATAATTTCAGAAACTGTGCACAGAACTGAGAATGAGAAGCTTCCCAAGTCTTTTCTAACAACTGTTACTGCTAAGGCATGTTCTGTTCTTCTAGCAAAGCAGCTTCCTCTAGAGCAATCAGAAAACACAAACAGACATTTTTTTGAATTACAACATCTGACTCCAATACAAGAGGAAAATCAACAACTGACCTTTCACAAAAGCAATTTAATCCAGATCCATTACATTCCAGTAGCAAAAAACCAGTTTCACTAGGGGGATGAGGGATGGGAATTAAAGGACCTAAACACAGTGTCTGGAAAAGAAGGCAACAAAGGCAGGGATGGAAGAAAGAAAAGCGAGCAGCATCACAGATACGCTTCCTATAGCTTCTGTTAAAGCAGAATACACTACAGTTGTCTTTCAGACTCAGACTCTTAGGACACAGCCTTATCGTAAAGCAGAAAAGCAGACAGCACTCAGCACCATGGCAACATTCACTTGCTTAATTACCAGCTGAGAAGGTTTCCAAAAAGAACACTGGAAACATGTTTCACAAAACCTGTTTCCTTTACTTTTCCATAATAATGCAAAATATCAGGAAAGCAACAGCAAAGGGACAGAAACCAGCAAAAACCAACCAAACAAGCAAACAAAAAAAACAACAAAAAAACCCAACAAACCCAAACCCAAAAAAACAATGAAGGGACAGAAAAAGGGACAAAGAAAATCAACCCTTTCATTTAGTATCAAGGAGTTTCTACAAACGTGCAGTGGTTTCATATCAACAAATTCTCATATCACCAATATGGAAGTTAATTTACATACCTTTCAGTCGATGACTTAGAATCTGTTCCAGAATGGCTGCAAAATTATTAAATTCAGGGGAAGTATCATCTATAGTCTCAAAACAGGAACGGTCAATCAGAGTTTTGACTGAAAACCTAGAACAAAAGTATAGGACAATCATAAATTATATGGATAGCTATTGGTCCTCTAAAGTAGAACAGTAGTTTGTATAAACCAAACGGTCAAAGAACCAGAAAACTACCTTGATGATTTCAAGTTCAGTCAGAGCTATGTAAACACATACCACATAGAGAAATATCCTGGAAATAGAATCATCATTGCTGCTCTAAGCATGAAACCTTACAAACAAAATGAAAACAAAAATCACCACACTTCCTACATAGAAATTAGCTAATTATTTTCCTCTTCTCTGAACTAGTATAATAAAGCTGTAGAAAACAAGTACTCAAAAAGCACCCAACATCAATTTCTCATTATAAACCCAAACCATCATGATTTTTGCTTGATATTTTGTCAACACTCCTTTTATTCCCAAATTCCATGTCCAAGAATCAGAAGTATAAACTTCATCTTATTATGAGAACACTGTAATTTTATCCCAGCAAGAATAATCCAAACATATTATAAACCAATTAATTTTTATGCACTGTTAACTCTGTTCATTAGCTCAGACAGGCTGATTTCCCTGTGAATGGGGGTAATCCCCATTCAGCACCATATTACTTCATTATTATGCCAGAAAAGCTACCAATGTAAATGATCTAACATTTGAAACCGGAAAGGCTGAATCAAGCCACAGTAAGAAGCAGGCAAGGTGTAACTAGTCAACTAGACAGCTAGTTGTGTTTAGTTACACCTGCACTTAAACAAATTTTATTCAGGAGCAACTAGTTTAAACTTCAAGAAATAAGACAAAAATAGATTTTTCTTTTGCCTTTGCCATTTTAATCATAATCCATTTTTCTTTTCCTTTCTGCTCCTTGTTCTTCGGTTTTTAGTTTCAAAGCAAGTTTCATGTGTACTCAACTTTGAAAGTAACACTTACTTTGAGGCATTTATTGTGTTTTTTACAACAATCCCTGTATGTATTAATGGAGCCATACTAGAGCCTGAGGCAGTAGTTTTCACAACACCCAAACTTCAACAGCAGCATCTTAGGAAGTTCCCACTTGGCCTTTCAGATCCTATACCTGAGCACACTGCTCCCTCAGTTGTACCAGTTCTGCTTTTTATGGGGCTCACTATGAACTGATCTAGATTTTCAGTACTTGAAAGGAGGAATAGAATGACTCTTAAACATGGAGACATTCAGAATAATGCTTCACAGCATCTCAATGCAGTTCTACAGCACAACTGCAGAAGCAGCATACTATATAGGCACAGGCAGGAATGAGACTCCTTAAATCAGCAGTACTATTTTCAAACACTCTGTACTGTAAAAGTAACTGCATTGCATCCTGAGTGGAGTCAGCACAGCCTCCTGATGCTCATTTACTAAATGAAATTACGCTCAAACTAAACTGACATATATTTCAAGAGTTTCAACTCAATTATGTCACACTAAGTAAACTTCTGAATAAAGACTCCCCATCCTACCTTCCCTGCAGGCTTCTATTGTTATAGTGTTTTTGGCAGGACAGGAATCAGGAGTGAGAAGGGTGGGGGAGGAAGCTTCTTCTGCAGTGCCAAGTTATGACTCAGTTTTTAACTCCTCCAAGTTTTTAACCAATTTTGAGTGAGACACATAGATGCCCACCAGTAAATTTCTACCTAGTCAGTATCATTGCTACTGACTACCCTAATGGCAGTAATGCTTTTTTCTTCAAAGCTATACCAGAGCTGTGAAATTATTTATAATTTCAATTTTGAAAAATAAATGAATATAGCAATGCCATGACTAAGTATTAACTGTGGCAGGAAGACTTCTCCCACACTGTGCTGGTCTGAAAAAAAGAAAGTACAGCATATCACTCACTCACAGATACATACACAAGAGAGAGGTGAGTTAGCAGTATAATGTACTGGGTTATATATAATAACATAATGTTAAAACTAGAGACATGACCATGACACTATCATCCATAAACTGCAAAACAAAGTGCTGCATAATATGTAGCTATGCCTATTTTTCCTCTATTCAGTGTCCTACTTAAAAGTTCACCAATTAATATTGTATGGGATACATATTCACATATATGGAGATATATTAAAGAAAAAACACTTAAGAGCAACTCACATATATACTTCTAAAAATCAAAATAAGGGGTTTTTTTTTAATTTTTAAAGCATCCCACAATTCAATTGAAGGGCTATATCTAGTTTTAAGGATACAACAATTTTTAAATACCTAGGGTCTGATTAGAAAAGGTTGTCATCATTAATGGTGGTCTTTCTAAGTGCTCATATTACTGCCACCATGCACCCCATGGAATATTAATTCCATCACTCTACACTTTCACCAAAAACCTATGTCAAGCTTGGCTGAAATTGGCTTTTAGAACTTTTAGACAGGGAGGGCAAGTATGTACACCTTATTTCCATAGACCAGGAAAATAACAGTGCTACTAGGCAAAATATGATTGGCCAGAAATATTTTGGGAAGATATAAAAAATATCTTATACAAATACTTCTGTGGATTTATTGTTGCCTTTTTTTTTCCTTCCTTCTTCCTATTTTAAGTCAGAAGCACATTTTGCATGTTAGATATTCACACTTCACCATGCTTACCACGCAGATTGGAAAAAGGATTTAAGGTATGTAGAAGTGATTGATGCCTTTGAAAACAGGTTACCCTGTAAGCATCAGGTGAACAATTTCACTCAGTCATGACAGATGCCTCACATTTTGTTTCCAGTGTATGGCCTCCCAGAAAAGAAAGACCATGCTCCTGCCACAGTTACGCGGAACCACTTGGGGACTGAAAGTCAAGAAACAAAAGGTCAGGTCTAAAGCACACAAGAGATATGAAGAAAATATGTCCATGAAGAAATATGTCCACGCAGGTAGAGTTAGAGCAGCTTTCTTGTTTCCCTTAGTCGCTCCCAACTTCACCTTCTCTCTACTGGGCTGCTGTCACAGCACCACCTCATTCTAGAGCAACAGTCTACTTCAGAGGTTAACACAGAAATTGTAACAAAAGGGCACAAGAAAGTCAAATGTGTTGAAAACTAACTTAACATTTTCTAAGATGAACTTTTTGATAGACTATAGGACCAGAGGAGTGATGTAGCTCCAATACCCGTTAGTACAAGACTCCTTTAAAAAATGCCTTTTATCCAATCATTTCCCATAGTGTCACTGTAACAATAGAATTGGTTTGGGTTGAGGGTTTTTTTTCATATGGCAACTGTCATTGGACAGATTCCAGTATCAATGTTTCTAAATGACCTTTGTGAACTCGGATGCTTTCAGATTCTTACATAGATCAGATATATTAAATTCTACGTTCTCTGTCACAAATTTAGTCTTGCTTGAGCCAAAAAAAGATGTAGAAACAGTAGCATCCTCCGACCTTAAAGAGACCTTCTGAGTTATGTAATAGGGAAACGTTCATCAATAAGAAAGGTTTATAGGAATCTTTCTGGGATGGGTTCTTCACTGTTCTGCGAGATACTAAAGAAATTTGGGAGATCTTCTTGTGCAACTCCAGACCAAAGCCAAACCTTTTGTGGATACATACCAGGTCTACAAGCTTATTTCCAAAACAGCAACAAGCCTCTACTCAGAAAGCAAACAGGCAAAAAAAATTGACTGCTACATGAATTTGTTATTTTTCATTGTCAGATTCTGCTCCTCTTAGTTATCAAATGAATGGAAGGATTCTGCTGCATGTATTTAGCTTTCAATTAGGAAATGTCATGACAATGCCATTTTAAAGACTGTAAATTATTAATATAGAATAATCCCCAAGATTATAAACTAATATCCCTTATGCTAGAGAACATGGCTTTGACATGAAACCAGACAGTTCAGCTAAGGGTCAATGTCAGTGTTCCTCTTCTGCATATTAGCAAAATCACTATTTTAAAAATACATTTCCTAACAATTGTTTAATTCTGTGTTAACAATCTGTGTTTAAGATATGACCCTCACTTCCAAGGCCTGTCTCTACTTTTTTTGGTGGTTCTGTCTCTACATGGATCTACGAATCTTAGAGAAGACTACATTAGAAGAAGGTGAACCTAGAACAACCTCTACATCTAAGAGCACTTACTAAAAATGGAAGGCATCAAACTTTAGGGAAAAGGGTAGGGAGAGAGATAGAGCTTAGATCACGTATTACTTATTCAAATCCTAAAATTTGTTGCAAATTAAATCATGACTGTGCAGTTACACAAACACAACCATGTATTTTCACATACATTTGGTTTATGAAACTTAATTAACTACATTACTTTCCATTACTACAGTGCCACTCAACACTTTGGAAGGAACAGTTTTTTTCATTAAAGCTATAAATGTAAGAAACTACCCACTCCACACAAGGAGCTAGATGTCATCACTATAAGACTAAAAACCCAAAGCCCATTTTAACCATTAAGTAAAAATCTGCTAAATTGAAGCTTTAACAAAAATAGTTAATTAAATTATCACAGACTGTTAACAGATGGCAATTCAGAAGAGTATCTTTCTTGTGATCTCTCACCTTAACTGCATAGCAAGCCATATAATCCAAATATAATTGAGTTAATTAATGGAAGCTATTTTTACCAGAAATATTTCACATTCTCATAGGATTTTGATTGGAAAGGACTATTATCTTACTAGCTTTGATATTGATTTGGCTATTCCTGACAACACTTTTAAATAAGAGAGAATATGTAATAACTACAGTAAAGCACAGAAATATTTAAAACATTTACTCTGACACTGGCCCAAGAATAAAAATGTATATAAATGTATGCATATCATAATAACACAAATCTTTTTTCTTCATCATCCTTTCCAAATTTTAAGGTGTATTTATAAACTAGAAACTTCAAGTTTTGTAAAGATATAGCAAAATTACATTGTTTTACTGGAAATAATTAAAATACACAAATTTCAAGAAATTTCTGCAGTAGCTCTTTGTTTTATATGTGTTTGACTAAATTTCCTCAGATTTCTAAGCCTCTTTAAACATGTTACAACATCATTTCAAGTGGAGGACAAGGACATGAAATAAACTGAAAAATAAAATGTAACAGCACAGAGTACAGAAGAGTTTCTCTCAAAGGGGGAGGCAGAGAAAAACAGCAAGCTCCACAGAATACAATATACTCCTTTTAAAAGGGCTGTTTATATCCTTTATACTCATGTCATTACTTGATAAAACCACGGTTTTCCCGAGCCTGAAGATTGGCTACATCTGTATCTCTGTAGCAATAATGAAACTGAAAACTTCTATTTGATCTGCTTTGGCAAGTTTGGTAAAAATCTTCTTTTTCTATGTTTTTGTTGCATATCTTTTTCACAAGCAAGAGTAGAGGTCAGCATAAATAGCCTGGGAAAAAGGCAGAATAGTACCAATGCTACTCTGAAAGCCAGATGCTAGGATTTGCAGGAATACTGAAGCAAATTCCTTTCAGTAGCCAGATGATACAGTTACCCTTTGGAAAACACATTAATAATGTACAATAAAAGAGAAAAAAAAATTAAAAAATATTTTTAAGTCCCAAACTGTTTTTAAATACTACTGCAGCATTAAGTGGTACATAATCAAAATTTCTGAGAATTAAAATATTATAGCTCATATAAGTCTGCTGAAGACCTTCTCCAGATAATATTCCAATCAGTTTGATAACTCAAAAATTTAGCAATTGAAACAAGTGAACTGATGGGGTCCCTGCTCCCAGCATATCCACGTATTTAAAAGTTTGCCATGATGTAATGGGTCAGTACTGCACACTTGGAAACGCTGTATGAATTCAACAATGACAGCAGTGGAGACGCTTGCACAGGAAGCCGCGGGAAGTGTTAGCAAGCTTGTGTAAGCTCAGCACTAAGACGCTACAAAAAATATTTGCATACACTAGATCTAGGCTGTACTGCAGATTTCGTGATCTAGATTTTGGAGATAAAAATATCCCCTGAAGGCAGCAGCCTCCTCGGGACTGCTCCTGCAGCACCAGTGCGTTAACAAGAACACACCGTTAGCCACTCGACGGCAGCTTAGAAAAGCTGCTTTAGGTTTCACTTCACGTTCAATACATGTAAGTCTGTATTTTAAAAGCGGCCGTAGCGCGTCAGTTTAAGAGACATCTACGCTACACCAATTCTTTTTGCACGAAGATGAAAACCTCAGTTCATGGCATCATAGAATGGTTTGGGCTGGAAAGGACCTTAAAAATCACCTAGTTCCAACCCCCTGCAATGGGCAGGGACACCTTCCACTAGACCAGGTTGCTGAAAGGACCATCCAACCTGGGCTTGAACACTGCCAGGGATGGGGCACTGATAACTTCCTTGGGAAGCCTGTTCCAGTGCCTCAGCTGCCCTCACAGTAAAGAATTTCTTCCAGTTCAACACTGTTCCAGCACCCACCTTTGGCCCAGAAACACAATCAGGGTGCCGAAAACAAACCTCTCCTCCCAGAAAAAAAACCAAACATTTAACACGCCGGTGCGCCTAGCGGCACTGACAGGTGTGCCCCGGCACCTCGGCCACTCGACACGCCAACGCTCCCGAAGGAGCTGAGTCAGGATGGATGCGCCTGCCCTCTCCCGCCACTGCATGCCTCTCAGGCCGGCGTGCTGGCAGGGCGGACTACGGCGGGACTGCGCCCGAGCTCCCGCCCCGAGGCGGCCGCCACGAGCAGGGGCGGAACAGTCCCCTCAGGCAGGGCTGCCGGCGGCCGAGGCAGCGGGAGGGCTAGGAACGGTCCCCTTGGGCGGGGCAGGGCAGGACAGGGCCGGGCCGGCTCACCTGCAGACCGTGATCAAGTTCCGCCTTTCCACCGCTGCGTTGCGAGACGGGACGCTCTTCCTACGGGCGGAGACATTAAGCCCCCCTAAGCCGAGGGACGCCATCTCCGCTGGGGGCAGGTGGAGCTGCCGGGGCTGGCGCCGAGCCTTTGTTCCCGGCCTCCCGGTCTCGAGGATGCTGCGCCCGCCGCCGCACGCGGAGGAGGAGGAGAAGGCCCCCGTGTTTTCCCCGCTGCTCCTCCTCCTCCCGCCGCCCGGCTCGCGCAGGAGGAGCGCCCCGAGGCAGGCGGCAGGTCGGGCGAGGAGGCGCCGGGGTCCCCCCCGCCCCACTCCCGGCAGCCTGGCAGGCACGGCGCCTCGGGATCACAGCGCCGCAGAGCGCCGGCGCCGCCAGCCAATCGGCGCGCTGGAAGGGCGCGGCGCCACGCACCAGCGGCCCGGGCTTCAGCGGGGCACGCGCCCCTTCACGGAAGCGGGCGGGTAGCGGGAAAGGCAGTGGCACCTGAGGCGGCGGGTGCGTGGCGGGGTCTAGTGCACAGACTTCTTGCGGCTTCCTTGCCTTCTGCCGAACGTCTTTTTCCCCTCATTTACCTTAGTGAAAGTCCTCTCGCTCGGTATGTGCCTGAGGGGTTCAGGACCCCGAGTGAGTAGCCCTCTAAGCGTTTGTGAAATGGTGGGCTCCTTTTAGTTGTTGGTAATTCCGTTTTAGCGACTTGCCGTCCAAGATGAGAGAACGTCCCTGATTGTAGGCTGCGGTGGTCTCGAGTTAACCCTGCTGTGAACCATAAGACACTACAGCTTTATGACACATTTTACCTTCCTTTAGAGGCCATACTCGTGGGAATATGTGAATTACATGGTAATGTACTCTGCAGCTGAAGTACAGGTGTCTGTCCCTGCTCTAAACAAAGGTATTATATCTGAGCATGCTTAGAAGAGCTCTGGTGTAGAGCTTTACCTTGGTGTCAAGTTGTACAAGAGATACACAGAATGAAATCATAGACTCATAGAATAGTTAGTTGGAAAGGACCTTAAGATCATCTAATTGAAGTTCAGGTCACTGTAAAATGGGATGATATAGCACTTCAGAAGAAAAACTAGTAGTAAATTAATTGTGTTTTGTAGGGTGTGAAAGAGTGGATTTGGCTGGAAAGTTGGGGAGATGTGAGGCTGAACGGACTAATTTGTTTTCCTTTATGAGAGGAAGTTCCCTTTTTGCTTAAGAAAATATTTGTGTGCAACAAGGATGAATAGTGACATAAATTGTAGTGCAAATCTTTATTCTACTGAGTTACGCATATGATATTCCTACATGTGTCTGTTAAAGTCTAAACTATCCATTCCTATTAATGAAATATAAAAAATTCTACTTACAGACATGCAAATCCCCACTGGACTATGGCTTCCTTGGAGAATGTCACTTGTAGATATGATGTTCTTTCATAGAGATCCTATCACAGAACTGTGTCCAGTTATTGACTGCTGTTGTTACCTGAAGAGGAATTGTCTTAATGGAAGAATGTTAAAAAGTAAATTTCCATATAATTGACCATGTCTTCATATGTAGTAGCTTAAAATGCCTTTTTTTTTATTTTAATCAGAAGATATTTGATAAATTGTTTCACATGTTGTTACCATTTTCCAAACCTTCCAAGTTCGTCATATATTCCTTGATATGCTGTATTTTCACCCCAGCATATAGCTGAAAAAGTTTGAACTAGTCTTGATCTTCACTGAAGTTTATATCAAATAGTAAGTAAACTTTTCTGTCTTCGCTGAGTTAAAGTTTCATCTTTGCTTGGGTGGATTTTTTTCCCCCAAATGCATTTTAATTCAAATTCACTATGAGGTAGTTAATCATTCTGTTTCCTGCCTTTCTTCCTCCCCTCTCCAGAAACAGCATAAAAGAAGTAGAGGAACAGGTAAGCCTGAAGGAGAATATGCTTCCACTTCCTGCTCTGAAAGCAAGACTAACAATTTATTTTTTAGGTGAAATGGCTCTACTAGAACAAGACTGGAACAAGCTATTGTTCTTTTTTTTCAGACAATCAAAGGAAAATATTCAATGTGTTACTTGTTGACTCTTAGAAATGAATCCTGCTTTCAGTTTTTTTTCTGCTTCTCAGAATCTTTGTCTCTGTAGCTCCTATTAAGAGATTTGTGCAGCTTGAGTAATCTTTCAATTAAGTTCAAGATGAGGCTGAAGTAGGCTTAATCTCTACTGCAGATGAGAGATTTCAACTGCAAGGTCTGTTGTTGAACTTGTGATAAATGTACTGGATAATTACCAATACTTTATTAAAAAACAAACAAAACCAAACAACAGTCTTCTACATATATCAAAAGCAAAAATATCTTCCTTGTTCTTCTCTTCTGCCTTATTTCCAGGAACTTCAACTTTTTTCTTTTTATACTTGGAAGTGATTTAAGATGAAATAAGGCTTATCTGTTGGACCAAACTTTCAGTTACAATATTGGTAGTTTTTAGTCCTTATGAAGAGGAATCTTCTCAAAGATCATTGCTTTCTTTCAAACATAATGTATCTCCTACTACTGTCTTATCAAAGCAGGAACTGTAAAAATATTCAGAACACTTCAAAAGAATAAAAAAAATAAATTGAATATCATCAACTGCCTTAGACTTAAGAAAGCTCAATAAATTTATCAGGAAATCTGCTGTAGTAACTCTTGCATTTTTAATGTCTCTGTAAGGAAATAGGCTAAGGGAAAAATCTTACTGTCTTCAACTACCTGATAGGTGGATAGAGGGATCAGTCAGGCTTTTTTGAGGAGACCATAGGAAATAGTTACGGGGCAATTGTCATAAGCTGCAACAAGGATTAGATATTAAGGAAATACTTGATAACAAAGATGTTCAGACACTGAAATAGGTTGCTCAGAGCAGCTGTACAATGTTTGTCCTGGAGATACTCAAAAGCTAACTGGATGAAGACTCAAAATGCCCTTTTCTAACTTCAAAGTTGTCCCTGCTTAGAGCAGGTAGAAAAATCATCATAGAATCATTGAATGGTTTGGGTTGGAAGGGACCTTAAAGATAATCTAGTCCCAACTCTCCTAGTTTCCACCCATTCCCAGTGGGAATGGCTTTAACCTGAAAGAGAGTAGATTTAAATTTGATGTTATGAAGAAATTCTTTACTGTGAGGGTGCTGAGGCACTGGCTCAGGTTGCCTAGAGAAGCTGTGGATGCTTCATCCCTGGCAGTGTTCAAGGCCAGGTTGGGTGGGACTTTGAGCAACCTGGTTTAGTGGAAGGTATCCCTGCCCATGGCAGGGGGTTGGAACTAGATGATTTTTAAGGTCCCTTCTAATCCAAACCATTCTATGATATAATTCTATATAGCTTCACTTAGAAGTCAGTCTTTGTAAAACATGAGCATGTGTAATGAGTGATTCTAAAAAAGTATAGAAAAAAAAAACAAACCCAAACAACCAAATCCAACCAAACCTGAACTTACTGGGAACTTACTCCTGTTTGATTTTGAACATGTCAAGCTGGAACATATTACTTACTTCGAATATTCAGTATTCAAAACAGTATTATTGAAGTAGGGATTTTAATTGTCACTATATGAATAAATACAGCAGCTATGACTGGTAGGAAGCAATGAGGAGTATTAAATGGTTAAATGCCTGTATGAAATTCACTACATCTCAAAGAACAAAAGACTCAGAAGTGTTTCTCCAGATTTACAGGCTTTCAGTCAATAAGAAGATGACTTTTAAATGATTGTTTGCATAACTGAAGTGGCAAAACTCCATTAAAGATATTCTTAATTTAAAAAGCTGTGACGTGCTCCTCTTTCAAATTTGACAGAATTCATTAGCTTGAATTATTTTCTGAAAGCATAAGCGCATTGGAAAATAAAATCTAAAAGTCAGAAGTTTTATTTCATTTGTAGTGAGTTTGTGTCTCAACAAAGTTTGCAACTTTAAAAATCCTGAACAATTTAAATATTTACAAGGTTTCACTTGAACTGTACAACTTCTGTACTGAGTCTGGCAGGGATGGAGTTTATTTTCTTCATAGCAGCCAATATGGTGCTGTGTTCAGGATTTCTTACCAAAAAATTGTTGGTAACACACCAATATTTCAATTGTTGCTGAACATTGTTTATACAGTATAAAAGCCTTCCCTGCTTCTCATGCTGCCCAGGAAGCTGGGAGTGCACAACAAGCTGGGAGGGGGCACAGCCAGAACAGCTGACCCAAACTGATCAAACTGACTGATATTCCACACTGTATGATGTGCTTAGTGGCAAAAGCTCAGGGAGAGAAGGAGGAAGCGGGGACATTTGAGGTTACAGCATTTGTCTTCCCAAGTAACTGTTAAGGAATGATGAAGCCCTGCTTTCCTGGAAACAGCTAAACATCTGCCTGTCAGTGTGAAGTAGTGAATGTATTCATTATTTTTCTTTGCTTTCATGCACTCCTTTGCTTCATTTACAAAACTGTCACTAATTCAACCACAATTTTCCTCGCTTTTGTCCTTTCAGTTCACTCTCCCATCGTACTGGGCAGAAGTGAGTAAGTGACTGTGTGGGGCTTAGCTGCTGGCCAGGGTTAACCCGCAACAAGTTGATACTGTGCTTGTGATTTGCAGTAGGAGAAAATGAACTTGATATCAAGATATCATGTAAGTCTTCCTCACTTAGGAGCAAAACACAAACTGGTTATGACACATTTAGTGTGAGATGTGATATATTTTACTAATGCATTTTAGAATAGGTTTGAGTATAGTATATAAATCGTTCGGAGCAAAGCTCAGATTTTGGTCAGTTGCTTAGCTATGTGTATATGCATGAGGCATACATGCTTGCTATTTTGAACAGGTTTTGGCTTTTTTTTGTTTTTTGGTTTTTTTGTTTTGTTTTGTGCCTTTTTTTTTTTTTTTTAGCAGCAGCCTCTACTGTCTGTATTTGATTTACCAATATCTTAGTACTGAAGCCTGGTAGGTACCATTTGGAGCTCTAGTTGCACTTCTGCAAATCCCCCTTTTCTGTATGAATGCTCAGAAATGGTAGATTTGTCAGATTATTTGTGGATCTTGCACTTTGGTTATTGCTTATCCTTCTGTCTTAAAAAAAATCTGAACAAGATTATTTAAAAGAAAGGTTTGGGGGGAGGTTAGAAGATGGAATTCCACCCACCTTCTTTTTTGGCATCCTGCTGATACTTAATTCTGTGGAAGGAGTGAAAGGAATCGAGGAAGGCAGAGTACCATATGCCTTTTTAGAGCATACTTGGGTGACAGTCATGAACAGAAGGAGCATAAGAACAAGACCTGAATTCTACAAAATGATGTCATTGTAGTAGAATTGGCCAAGAAAAAAACAGACACTGAAATATGAAGTATGTTTGTGATTTAGGACAAGAAGGTTGTTAATTTCAATCTAGGAGTTTTAAAAATTGTTACAAGTCTGTTTGTTTGCCTCAAATGAGTAGGAAAGGAATATTTGAAGGCATTGTGGCTTCAACACTGGAAGACAGCTTTTGCAAGTTATGCTTCTGAACCATAAATGAAATTACTGCTTTAGGCTACGGCACACAAAATTTAATCTGTGTTCATTTCTCTTGATTATTCTCTTTGTATATTCTAAAGTTGTTATGTTATTAACATTTAGATGAGGCCCTCAGTGGCATGGCTTAGTGGTGGACTTGGCAGTCCTGGGGTAGCAGTTGGACTTGATGATCTTAAAGGTCTTTTCCAACCTAAATGATTCTATATTTCTGTTAGAAGGTATTACACTTTTCCTTTGTGACTTTAAATATTTACATTGCCACTTGGTGGCCTCATTTGATCATGTAATCGTAGAATGGTTCGGGTTGGAAAAGACCTTAAGATCATCTAGTTCCAAACCCTGCAATGGGCAGGGACACCTCAACCTAGACTATGTCACCCAAAGCTCTGTCCAGCCTGACCTTGAACACTGCCAGGGATGGAGCATTTGTCACTTCTTTGGGCAACCTGTTCCAGTGCCTCAGCACCCTCACAGTAAAGAACTTCTTTCTTATATCTAACCTGAACTTCCTCTGTTTAAGCTTAAACCCATTACCCCTTGTCCTACTGCTATAGTCCCTGATGAAGAGTCCCACCCCAACATCCTTGTAGGCTCCCTTCAGATACTGGAAGGCTGCTACGAGGTCACCACGCAGCCTTCTCTTCTCCAGGCTGAACAGCCCCAACTTTCTTAGCCTGTAATTGATGATAAAAGAATAAGTTAAGATCCTTTATCTTCACAGATATGCAAGTAAAATCTTGTACATCCAGGAACAGTATATCCCTTTTTACAACTGAATATGCATATGCTTCCTGTCAATGATGGGATGGAAACTCAGTTCACTATGCCTTGATTCTGAACCTTGAGCTCTGCTGGCTCAAGGCTACATACTGCCTCAGAGCAAGAATGTAGAATGTCACCCTGTTCCAGTCTTGTCTCCTGCTTTTCTTGGAAAATCCATGTAGGTCTTTTGCAGTTGTATAGCTCCAGATAGACCCAGGATCTTCTGTCACACACTATCAGACATACTGCAGGCTGCAACAAAAAGACAACTAATTAATACACAGGTAAGGATTTATGGTTAAAATAACACGATTCCTGTACCAGTACTTGACTGTCCTCTGAAAATGCCATCGTAGAATCGGGGTTTCTGCATCTGTTCCTGATCTTAGTGGCTGTTGATCCTTTAAAGAAGTATGTCTTCTCACTGCTGTCCATTCATTAATTAGTCTTTAGCTACTTCCTCTATTTGCTATGATTATTTAATGTTTTTATTATAAAGATTCCACATTAGGCCCAGGCTGGTGGTGTTCTGGGTATTATAAGTCTGGTGATACGGATGAACATTGCGAATGCTTACCCTAGATTAGATACATGAGAAATGTTGCACACTTTTTTCTCTAAGGAAAGTACAATTTTCTGTCAATTCCTACTGAAATAGGTGCAGAGAGACAATAACATGTGTCCATATCTGGTGTCATAGATCCTAGAATTTTTAACTGCTGATTGGCTCCACATACAAGTAGTTTCTGCTATTGTAGGAATAATATTCTGTTTCCACAGTGGGGGCTTTTTCAGACTGCATTCCTGTGGAACAGGCCCCAGTGGCTGTTAACCCCGTTTCTTACTGTGTCTTTCCAAGTCTGTTAATACCATCAGTATTGCTAGTTAGCAAACCATCAGTAATGCTACTTAGATTCTGTGCAGTGACTGGTAGATCTCTTCAGGTAATACCAATGCAGATTGTGTATGTACTGTTTTACAGTCTTCCCTATGCCTGCTGCATACTACCTTGGCCTTAGTTTCTCTTAAAATCACAGCTCTATCACATTTCAGTGGTTGAAACTTTGGCCATCCTATGCACTTACTGTCCCATAACTTGTGTTTTGGTGATTATTGCTCACAGAATCCACTCTGCTATTAGTAGTTTATCAATGTTAATACAACTTTTTAGTTCCAGTACTTTTCTTTCTATAGAACTAAAATTTTTGCTACTTAAATCCACATTTTTATTCCCATATGACATTAAATCTCAGGTAAATAACATTGAAAGATGAACTTATATATATATTTACTTCTTGAGGTTTGAATATTGCATATAATATGCCCCAATTCTGATAACTTACCAATCAAAGTTTCTACATCAATGTTGTCCAAAATTCCGGTTGTAACTTCTACTCCCTCTAAAATTATATCCTTAAACCCTCTTGGTATGTTGTACTCAATAATATGGAATCCATTTCTGGATCAATGTTACAAATGTCCCTTTAATAAAAGGGGTATATCTGTTCTGCCTTGGAAAAGTCAAAGTAAATGCTTTGTTCACTGTAATATGCACTCAATTAATTTGTATTCCCAAAATTGTGAATTATCTCTCAAAAAAAATTAAAAAAATTAAAACAACAGCAACAACAAAACCGTGAACTAAATGTTTGACCTTTTTTTTTTGTTGTTATTGTTATTTGTTTGTTTCAGTTTCTGCTTCACTTCTGGTTTTCACACTTGGTTTAACCATCCCTGGTGTTTTCCATATATATTTCAGTTGGTGTGATTGTTCAGGTTCCATCACAAATGTTGTAGTTTATTTTGATTTTTAGCCAAGAAAGTAGAAATAAAGTATCCAAGTTAAATTACTGCTTCAAGCCCCCATAATACATTCCCTTAGAATCAGAGATGAATTAAAATTGTAAGATTATTTCTGGCATCATGGAACATAGATGCTATGGTTTAGCTTTCACACTTGTCTCCCATAATTAAAGTAGTGGAGGCATGTATCCAATGTTTTCATGATCTTTGGTACAAAAAAGCTTTCCGTTGACACTAGAGGTAGGGTCTATTATCAACAAAAAGCAGAATGCTTGCTATTCCCTTATAACCCAAACAAAGATTCATGATTTTGAACCTAATGTAATTAATAATATGCAGTTATTAGCAAAAATAAAAACATTCAAACTTCAATATGACACAGCCTAACAATTAATACATGCTGCTTTTTTTTAATAGCCTGTCTGCTGGTGATGTTTCTGGTGAGATTTCCCATACACCTTACTCGTTCGTTTTTAATAGCAAAACCTACAGCATAACATTCTTGCTTTTTGTTAACTTATTTGCCTTCCCATAATCAAAATTGTAACTGGAAATACTTAGGCATTTTTCTGTTCTGGAGTTTTACTTGATACACATAAGGCCCTGCTTTATTTATATTTGGAGCTAGTCCATCCCATTTACAGTTTAGACTGTAAACTGTGTGGAAAATGTGGAACATTACTTTCCATCCTCCTTGCCATTCTGCAGAGTAGGGGTTTGTTCTTGTTTGTTTATCTGTGCATTGAGCATTCCTTCCCATCTGACTTGCTATAACAACATTAATCTCTTTCCAATGTTTAGATAGGTTCTTGTCCTGAGTTCAGCAGTAGCAGTCATTTTTTCTCCTTCTCAGTAGCTGGTGCAGTGCTGTGGTTTTGACTTTCAGCCTGGGAACAACGCTGATAACATCAATGTTTTTAGTTGGTGCTAAGTAAGATATACTCTGACCAAGGACTTTCTGAGTCTCATGCTCTGCCAGGGAGGAGGAGAAGCTGGGAGGAAGCAGAGACTGGACACCTGACCCAAACTAACCAAAGAGGTATTCCATACCACAGCACATCATGCCCAGTATATAAACTGGGGGCAGTTACCCGAAAGGGCTGGATCGCTGCACGAGTCCGGCTGGGTATCGGTTGGCGGGTGGTGAGCGGTTGCGTTCTCTTCCCTTGTTATTTCCCTTATCATTATTATTATTGGTGTTAGCAGTAGTGGTTTTGTGTTATACCGTAGTTACCGGCACTGTTCTTATCTCAACCTGAGGGAGTTACATTCTTTCCATTCTCCTCCCCATCCCTCCGGGAGCAGGGGGAGGAAGGTTGGGGGGGAGTGAGTGAGCGGCTGCGTGGTTCGGAGTTACCAGCTAGGCTTAAACCACGACAGGTCTGTATCTATTCTTCAGTTAAAAGATTAGGCAGTCTTTTCTTTCTCCTAGGCATACCTCTAAATCACATGAATTTGTGAGAAGCTATTGTGGCTCTCAGGTCATTAAAATGACAAGTTGACGTGATATCCCAAACTTCTGAGTAATTTGTCATCATTTTGTCTAGTGCTATTTTTATAGTCTCATTGGTTCATTCAGTTTACCTTGAACTTTGCTTCCCCAGCCTTCAAATAATCCCATGATGATTTGCCCTGGAAAATATATTCCTTGCTCCAAGTCAATTTATTGGTTTAATTCTTGTCTGGAAAATGCAACATTCAGTGTCTGCACTCTGGGAGACTTGGCTGTAGCTTTCTTTACTGGAACTACCTCAACACATTTTATCAATGGATCTAGTATTAGCAAACAGTACTTAATCCCACTTTGCATGGTAGGTGGGACTACACATGGTCTAGTGTAGTCCATTTGTATCTTAGCCTGTGGTTTATGAATTCTCTCATGTTTTAGTGTTATTTTACTCTTAGTGGGGGTATTTGCCACAGCACGAGTTAAGCAGTTATGTACCCATCTTTTTTCACCTTTGGCCAACAAGCTATCTTCTCACACTAACTTTTGTATTCAAGCAACCTCCACATGATCTTGTTCAGTCACCTGTGGAAACAAATCTACTTGAGGGTTATATGGTGTTCTTGATCTGGAAGTGTTTTTTATCTGGCCACACTATGCTCTTTATGCTTCACCTGTCTACTATCATCTACAGTAATCGCCCCTCTATTTCCTCATCTACATGTTGTAAAGTGGCCGTGTCTTTGATACCTTGGTTCGTTCAGTTTTCCTTGTTTTGTTTTCAAAATGGGTGTTTCTTCAAATGTTAATTCTGCTGGGATCACCACAACCTCCTTGCCAAGGGCATCTGTTTGACTATTCCAATGCTGCTCTTTCTGTATGTTTCCTCTTGGTATGCTTTTACATGACCTGGATATTTTTTTCCTTTCTGCTTTTTTTTAAACTGTGTTGAGGATTTCCTTTCCATAATTGAGAGGCTACCAAATTTCCATTCTGTGTTTGTAGATTGTCTTTATTCTATGTTGGTAACCAGTTAGTTAAAGCTTGATATATCCGGTCTGAAACTACGTACAAAGCCAGGTCATTTCCTTCAGATTCCTCTTTTAACATTGTTAGCAGAGCCTGTAGCTCTGCTGTTTGTGCAGAGTGAAGGCAAGCAGCTCCTTAGCTCCTTTTGTTTTTCATGGGGGTTGCAGCATGTCTAATTGAGGATTTTCCATCCTTTTGATAAAAACTGAACTCATCTGAGCCACGCTGAATAACCTGTGGCACGAAGTCATCAACGGAGCTTTTATCTGGCGAGAGACAGATAAACAGGTAAAGGGCACTTATGTTATATTCCTGTGGTTAAAAGCCATATAGAGCTCGTGATAAAATCTTGTCATCTTCTACAGAAATCTCTTAGTTTATAAAAAGCCAATGTCCCTCCAGCTAACCTAGGGTTTGATACATATCCAGTTTGTACTTTTCCACTGATTAGGTACTTTAGTGGAGTACGCGTAATATGTACTACTGCAAAGCAGCTTCTAGGGGGTGTATTCCTAAAGCGCATTGACTATGCCAATAACAAACCGGGTTTTTAATATGGAATAGAGTTCTTTCCCACTGATCTTAAGACTCAGCGCAAAGGCTGTAACTTGCATCTTATTTCTGGGTTCTTGAAATAGCACAGTCCCAAAGTTTAGGTTCGTAGTGGCCAGATGAACATGAAACAGCTTACAAGAATCTGGGCATCTGATGGCCAGGGTTTGAACTAGTGAAGTTTTGCTTCTTTCTGTTCTTTACTTTCTTGTTTGTGAGATTTCTTCACTAATTTGATTAGTGGTTTACTGATTTCTGTAAAAGTAAGGATATTCTTACAGAAATGTGAGCAATTCCAAAAGTGAATCTAATACAATTATTATTGTATATAGTGGGAACATGGACCCTCACAGTCAGTTCTACCCTTTGGTGATCCCAACATCACCCTCCCTTCCTGACTTAAAACTATTTCTGCCGTTCTTGACCTAAAACTACTTCTGAATATTTCACTTCAGGTTGTACCAACTGAGTTTTGTCATGATTAGCTTTAAAGCCTGTATTTTAAGTAATGCTGGTTACTTCTGAGGTATATTCCTGGACTTTCAATTCATTTTCCTGCTGTACCAACACATCATCCTTGTATGATGTGATCTAACACATTTTGTTGGTAATTTCATCCACATTTGATACATTTGATCTAAAAGTCTTGAGGTAAATGGATAAAACAATATTGCTTTCGCTTATAGGTAAATACTTATTTTTACCAGCTTTGCTCTGCTAGCACCAAGCAAGTGTTGGCTAAGTCAATAACAAAAAATCACTGAGATTCTCTGCTTAGTGCTACAAGAATTTCAGGCATGTTTCTACCACAAACAACCTGAGAGGTAGCTACCTTATTTATGTGTTAAAAATACACTTTTAGGATTTTTTCTTTGCTTTTAACCTTTGACAAAATGGGAAGTTAAAATTATAGGTCTCTGTACTAGAACCTTGCTTTCCAACAAGGTTGTTGATGGTGGGTTAGAATCCTTCTGCTTCTTGCATGCGTTGAATACTGCATTTTGGGAAGGAGGATACAGACCTTTAATTAGTACACAACTTCTGTTTTTCCACATTTTAACTTACAGACACACAAAACTTGAGGAAATTCTGTTACCCAAATATCCACTGTTTTTATTTCCTCCGGATTCTTAATAACAAAACATCAGTGACTTGCAGGAATCACTCCACCCTTACTTCCCACTGGTCAGCACCAATTCCTCAAACATCCGTAGCAAAATCTGCAGCTAATACATTTTGTTTCAGCAAAGCTGTGCCAATAATTCCCTGCTGTTTATAGGAGGGATCCTCCCATTCATATACTCAGAAGGAACTCTTGAACTTGGCAGCTATTTAAATGCAGGCAGAGATCTTAATATAGGTGCATGAACATTCTTTCATGCATATAATACAAGTTTTACTGTTTTTCTACTTTCTTGAGTTCCAGCTGGAACAAATTCGTTGAAGAGTGTGTATTGACACTACAGTATCAATTAACAGTTAATGGCCATTTGCATTGTTTATATTGTAATTTTACCACTAGGCCAGGGGCAGGTAGACAGCAGAGTATCCCTAGTCTTTGTTATTTAAAGAAAGAGATAATATTTGAGGGCTTCACTGAGAGGGAACTGTTATGTTCAGTGGTTTTCATTCCTCCTCATCATCTTTTTTCATTATCTTGAGAAAACAAGCCAACAAGGAATTTATAGATTCTATTCCATTTTCTCATATCTTTGCCTCTTTTTCTCAAAGTTAACATGTAAAAAAAAAAAAAAAAAGCTTTCCTGTAGTCCCGTTGGTGTTTGCTAAAGGAAGTTTTTATAATGTTCTCCAAGGGTCCTTTGCAGTTATTGTTACCTTCTTTTTTTATACAGAGCTAAACTCACACCAAGGACTGTTTTCCCTTTTCTGTTCCTTTTGATCTGTATTTTTAAATGGAGACTGTGGGTCATTTATGACTGTATTTCTGAAAATTATAGTATGTGCAGACCTTTTATGAGATCTATCAGACTGAGATTTCTGTGCATTCCTTCTTACCTTCATTACTTTGCCCATTTGTTGAGGCTGAATTGGCAGCTTCTCCCATTGTATTTCTGCTTGATTCATAGGTCCTAGAATTATTCTTGCTCACTTAAGCCTTGAATCACTGCTACTTGAAAGGCACTGTGGTTCTATGAACTCCGATACTTCCTCAGATGCCAATCCCAACAATTTTTCCAGGATTCATATGATTTTACATTATCATAGTGTTCTAGATGAATAACCTGCTAGCCAAATCTCCTTTCAGTGCTGGGATAACTGTTCTAAGACATCTACCTGCTGAATTTCTTCTAGGAGATTCTTCCTGTAGATGATAATCATACTCCACTCTGAGGCAATGTTTTTAGAGGCTGTGCATTCTTTACTAGTTCAAGAAAGTAAATATTTAAGGCCTGGAAGCCCCATTTTACAAGTTTCTGAATTCAGTGGCCTCAGTTTAAGCAATTACTCTTGCTTGCTATGCAGTCAGGTCAGTTGCTAGTGTTGTAATATTCCAAGTTTTAGGAGCAACACAAGCAAGCAGGAGTAGCCGATTCTGAGATTTCTAGTTTTACCATGGTTTTGGTTGTAACTGTATAACTGTGTCAGTAAAAGCCTATTTTGTTCTCACATTAACATGAATTTTCAGTATAGCTGTGGCCTGAGTTTCCCATATATCCCTGTTTTATTCTGGATAGAGTAATGTTAACATATTCATTGTATATATTGCTGAGTGACTGCTACTGAAGTAAAAGGCTACCTGAGTGTGCAGGAACAGCATCAAACTAGTATGTAGAAGAGAAGGTAATCAGGAGTATTCAGCATGGATTCACCAAGGGTAGATCTTGCTTGACTAATCTGATAGCCTTCTATGATGACATGGCAGGATGGGTTGA
>WTXV02055905.1:0-17927 GCA_009823435.2 Nymphicus hollandicus | reverse complement strand
CAGCATGGATTCACCAAGGGTAGATCTTGCTTGACTAATCTGATAGCCTTCTATGATGACATGGCAGGATGGGTTGACGAGGGGAGGGCAGTGGATATTATCTACCTCAACTTTTGCAAGGCTGTCTCCATAACATCCTCATAGGTAAGCTTAGGGAGGTTGTGGAGTCTCCCTTTCTGGAGACTTTCAAAACTCACCTGGACGTGTTCCCTAACCTAATCTTGGCAACCCTTCCTTGCAGGGGGTTTGGACTAGGTGATCTCTGGAGGTCCTAAAGATTCTGTGATTATACACCCAGATCAAAAGGGAGACAAAAGTCTGACTTTTTATTATCATCTAGGTCAAAGTTGATGCACAACAGAGGTTTCGATAACATTTGGCATTATTTCTACTCTTATTTTGCTAGTATAGAAGATATATATATAGAGATAGATAGAGACACACACACGTATTTCTTTTTCTGTTGTTCATTACTCTATTTTTCCATATATTTACAAAATATATGTGAAGAAGAAAGGGGACTTTCATAGGTGAACAATGTCATTATTGCTTTTCTCCAGTTCCTATCATGGTTTAACACTAATGTATGAGTCATCTGATATGGCATGACAATCAAGTCCTTATCTGTACTCATGTGATCCTGAATGATAGATCAGTTTACTTGGTTCACCGTTATCAGAATAGTCATCACTATTAATATTGTGCTAGCACAAAGGATGTTTTGATCACTACCATAGTGGTGGCACATAAAATAACTTCTACCCATACTTGGGGTTAAAATGTTTATGGGGAACATCTTACTATGAAATCTTAGCATAAGCATTTTATTGCCTGCCTGCCTTTTCCCTCTTGTGAATCAGGGGAAATTGTCAGTGCGGGTGCCAGATTTAACTGTGACAAGGTGAACTCTGTAACAAATCAAGTGTGATCACCCAATCTAACTCCCAGTATATGAAAAGACCATCCATGCACTCATGATGCTGTAGACTTATCTTCATTTTTAGGCTTTACAGAAGCATGTACATATACTTTTCCTGAAAGACCTATCACTCTTAAATTGTTCAGTCTACTTGAAATATGAACACAGATGGAGATACATTAGGAAAGTAAGTAATAATTCTACCCTGTGAAGTGACCCACTGCACCAATATTCCAAAAGAATATTTGTCACAGATATATTTGTGACAAGATAAAGTACCACATTTCGAATAATTTTTGTTCTTGTAAACATATTTTACATACACATTAGATTTGGACTATCCAGTTGGTGTGTGAGAAATTCTTCCTGTTCCTGTCATATACAGTAATAGGCTTCTTTCTTTGTTAATGTGTTGCCAAAGTGTTCCATCAGTAACAAAGATATGTTCTCCTCCTTCATGTGCACTATGCCATGGAATCAGTTTTGGTTATATGACTTGGCCTTGTTGTGGTCACACCTGCTTATAACTGCCAACTCAATGTATCTCTTCATGAAC
The DNA here is from genome assembly GCA_009823435.2 of Nymphicus hollandicus. NCBI lineage: Eukaryota > Metazoa > Chordata > Aves > Psittaciformes > Cacatuidae > Nymphicus > Nymphicus hollandicus. Next base: position 16,452 of record WTXV02055905.1, on the reverse strand, counting down.
TGGTTGACAGCCATGCATGATCACTGAATAAATAATCTATTTTCTTTAGGACATGGGATATCCTACAAATATATCTGTCCCCAGACACCATGGAAAATGATACCATGCCTTCTGCAAATTCTGCAAATAGCCCATGACATGGAATCACTACCCAATCATTTCCTCTAGGGGTTAGATAAAAGGCTTTGTTTGCATGCCACCAAGTCCCAGAGATAATCACCACAGGTAGTTTAAAACAGATCCGTTCTCTAAATTCAGTTCTGCTCCATAGTACTAAGTACACAAGGAACCCCAGAGGATGCTCCCACTGAGGAACCCCTGTAGTATTTAATAAGCATACCTTGCTGACGGGAAACCTGTGGGTCCTTAGGATGTGGGCCTTAAGATCTCTAATTTCTATGGAACAGCATTCCTACTGTGCCAGGCGCAGACACTAAATACAAGGTATATAGGCCTTTTCTTACAGTAGCAGGTATCTCAGTTTGACCAAGTGCTCAAATGAGCTGATGAGAGTTGCTTCCTTGAACATTGTCCCATACTAACAAAATCACTTGCTCTTAGTGAATGATGACATGGAAAACAGAGCTGCTCCAAACACTTTACTGAGTCAGTATGAGCTGTTAATCATTCATTATTTGTTGCTGACTATAAAAATAAATAAAGGAATTGCATTTAGTGTTGTGACCCTCACACTGGGTTGTGTGTCACTGTGTGCAACCAGAATGTAAACTGGGAGGCGGTAGTGATTCAAGATTGCATCAGGAAGGAGGAAGTCTAGTGTGCAAAAGGTAAGGAAATTGGAAGATGAACAGAGAGCACTTCATTCCTTCAGTTATCTCTGATGGTGCTGGAACACTGACCTACAGCCTTCATCTCCCATTCTGCCTAAGAAGTAGACAAGACATCATGTTGTGATTTCACATGCCATGCAGAGAAGGGGAGAAAGCACTGGGGAAGACCCCTGAGGCTTGCTGATTAGTTAAATACTTTGTATTGGTTCTTTCTGCTGTTTATTGGGAAGGAAGGTCTCTCTTTACCAATACTACTGTGTGAGTTTGGCCACGCTTAGCACTTTTTAAATTTCATTGATCGTGTTGCTGTTTAATATGGTATGTCACTTTTATACAAAGTTTATGTGTAAAAATGAATAAGAAATAAATAAGAATAAAGGTGAAATTTGTATTTGCAAGACAGAAGTCTAATACATTCAGTTTTCAGTGGGAAATGTGTGGGAACAGGTTATTTTGCCCTTGATATGGATGATATTTGTGAGTAGAGCAATAATGCTTGTTAGAATCAGAAAACAATGATTTTATGATGTGTCAGCTTGTCAGAACTGGAGTGAGTTTTGACTGAAAATAAAGAACAGGGGAAAATGGTATTTTGAATAGGTGAGAAATTTTGATTTAGAATACTGATAGAGGTTTAAGTAAAATTATAATGTTATGGTAGTATAGATATTACTTAAATTATATCAAGCACTATAATACTGTACCCTGTGGTAGCTGCATATATGAAGTAGTTGCTGTGAAAAAAAAAAACAGTTAAGAAATGTTTTTTAGGAGTTTTTCTAGGCTGGCACTCAGGTAGATTCTTACATAGGAGAGTTGTCAATGAAATAAAATGTTTTACTGACTTGAAAAGATGACTCTTCTATCCTTTAAAAAGTATGAAATGTATAAAATAATACATCAGCAGTGCAAAGCTCACAACTAAATGCTATGCAACTGTTTGGCCAATGATGAGACAACTTGAATTGTGCTCACTAATGACTTGAGAGCCTGTGGCTTGTAAGGGAGTTGATCTGTTTGGTACTGTGAGAATAGATTTATCATTGTTGTGGACTAGAGACCAGACCAAGTTATAAGTCTTGGGCATTTCTGAGTCTCTACGAAGAAAACTTTTTCTGTATGTAAAGTGTAAGCCACATTCCATTTTTTTATTTCCCTGAAAGAAATAAAATTATTCTAACGGGGAAAATTCCTTTATTCTTAAAAAACATTAGATATGGTATATTATCAGTAGCTGATTAACACTTTTTAAAAACTTATTTTGTACCAAGAACTGAAAGCAGAAAATGGAAATGAGGCTTGGTATCATTTCCATGGACAACCAGTCCACAGGGAGACTAACAGTTGTAGTGAGTGAGTTAAATGTAGATAAATATATCTTGCTTGGGATCAGCGTAAATGTAATTACTTATTCCTGATATCTATTCCCATCCTTTTTGCCACCAGCTTCAGCTGTTGACAGCACCTTTGCAAGCAAAGCAGGAGCTTGTACCTGGAAATGTTAGGAAATATAAGGAGCTATGATTAGCCATTGGATAGGACTTCAGGAAATGAATTTGATTAATTAAGATTAGCCATTGGATAGGACTTCAGGAAGTGAATTTGATTAATTAAGATTAATGAGCCCTTATGGAATGGGGGAAATTGGGAGTTAAGAATAGATACAGATAAATTAACAAGACAGTAGAGCATCTAATCTGGGTCAATAGAATTGACTACAAATAATTGCCTCTTCAGTAACCGTAGCTGGCCACAACATACAGAAATCTAATGTTCTAATCACCGAACTCCTGCATGGTGAGAGAGTTAATTCCTTCTGTCTCTTTAGAACTATTTCTTATAAAATGATCACATATAGGCACATCTTGATATCATAACTGGAATCTTCCTGGTGGATCCACCTGGATTTTTGTCAGGGATGTGTTAGTGTTGTGGCATGTAAAACAAACAGAGCTGTGGCATATGGCAGTGTTTCTGGAAGAAGAAGTGGTTGGTAGGAGGAAGCATTACCCCTAGTGTCTATGGGTATGGCTATAAAGGTTTGGAGTTTGTGAACAAGTGTGTATCTGCACTGAATACAGTTGCCTGTGGAACCACTTTACCTTATACTCTACAAACATCTGTTTTACAGTAAACATCAAAAAGGAACAAAGCAATTTGACTTTGCTCAAAGACTAACATGCAGAACATGGTCATAGTGCCATAATAAATCTCTTATGAAATGAACTGAATTAATAATTATTTTTAGTTGTTTCACTATAGTAACAAAATTCAATATACAAGCTTCAAGGAAATTAAGTAAGTACACTTCCATACTACTACAGGACAAGAAAGTCAGATTGCTTACAGAGATTAAAAGCATTTGCCTATTTTTGAAATAAAGTTTGGGGCTAATTTCCTAAAAAAAAAAAAAAAAAAAAAAAAAAGCTGGGAAACATTTAGAATCCAGAGGATAGCGATGTCAAAGATCAATAGCACCAACTCTATTCAAAAGGGTTATAGGAACTGGTTTGGTTTATTTTTGTCTAGAGGAGGACAGACAAGACATGTGAAAGCAGCATTAAAATTTCAAAAGTACTGCAATGGAAGTTCTTTATATTTGCTGTGCTATTTTTGTATAGGATATAATATTAATACTGTTACATATTTCATATGTAATGACTTAAGTTTGTAAACTTCTTCCTCTCTTCCTCAGGAGTTCAGCTGTCTGTGATCTAAGATACAGCTGCATAACCCTCTTTCAGACTTGTGGTTCTGAGAACTGTGAAAAATTTACAGAGTGGACTTTTGCAAGTTAAAACAGGTAAAACTGCAGACAGAGGTAAGACTCTTGAGATGCAGCTACGTAGCAGTTCAAGGATTCAAGAGGAAAGGAGGAGTAAAATCCTAAGGGAAAAGCAGGAATTTGCAAGGCGTCGGTTGAGTCACATGGAGGACCCATTCCAGGGCAGTAAAAACCAGCCCTACCCCACCTCACTGAGAACGTCCTAGCCAGCAAAGACTTTTTCTGTTTCTTATTCAGGGCACTGAGCATACTAACAATCTGTGTAGTATTTCATTAGTTCAAGTTATCTTTTTTGTGTAGTGACTAATCAGTAACTGCTGAATACTGCTAAGCTGTGTATATTCAGCTTGCAAAGGCTCTTTGTGCATGAGTAAAACGTGTCCAACCCAAGTGATTTAGTGAGGGAAAGATAAAAGTTCATTCGAGTTCCTTGGTTACTCATACTGTTAACAATGTTACCAGACATATCATTGGCTAGAAAAAATATCAGGCAAAAGAACTGGACGTGTGTGTAATAATATATGCTGTATTCAACTTTAATAGAGAAAAATGTTTCCCACCTGCACAAAAAGTCAATTTTATTGTTAGTTTTCCATAATTTTTCATATAGCATATTAAACACAGTAAACTGAAGTCATGAGCACTTTTAAATCTCTAATGTTCTATACCATATTTCTTTAAATTAATATATCTTGTTTTTCTAGATCCAAAAGGCATGTGTTTTTCTAGATATGCTGAGGGTGAAAATGTCTGCTTATGCTCTAGAAAGATAGAATTTTTTAATCCTGCTTTAAATAGTTTAAGAATTCTTAGTAAATCAAAGACAAGTGTAAATACCACTTCAGTTAAATTAATTTGTAACTGTAACTATACTATAAGTTATAACTGTAGTAAGAATCCAATTTTAAACACAACTATTCTTCAAGCAATGTTTATGAAAAATATCTTCTCAGATATTAATGAATCATTGAATCATATTTAATAACTTCAGTGATAAATAAACACCAAGAAAAGTGTTTTCTGTATATAGGAAACACCTCTCAAACTGAGCTGTAGATTTGTCTGGCTTTTCTGTTGTTGTTAAGTATAAGCCAAAAAAATTTCAAGCTTTCAGAAGCAAGACTGAGTTTGTAAATTCCTAATAGGAAGCTAGTGATGTTAGTTTAGTTTGTGGTAGTCCCCCTTACTACAATGAACTATTAATATAAAAGAGTTAATAGCTAATAAACAATTAACTACAAATGAAATCACCAGGTAATAAAATTGGAGCTTTGTAAAATCATTAAGACGTTATTTTCAGAGTACACTTTCTTTTAAAACACAAATAGAACTTGATGTTTACAATAACTTAATTTATCCTCATGCTTGGTCCAGGACAGATAAGATGTTTAGCAATTCCTCTACATGGTGTCTTGTGGCTGAGCCATACAGCATAGTTCAAGAAATGCAAAATCATCAGTTTCTGACTATATGATAATTCTCTTCATATAGGGCAATTCTCATTGATAGAATGGTGGCCAAGTTGCCAAAGTTGTGCAAAGTAGTACAAAGTAATATTCTAGTAGTATTATACAAAGTAGTATTCTTTTCCAGCACTGATTAACAGGAAAGAGGTACCTGGTCTAGTGGAAGGTGTCCCTGCCCATGCCGGGAGGGGTGGAACTAGATGATCTTTAAGGTCCTTTCCAACCCAAACCACTCTATAATTCTACGAAAATGGAACAGGAGTTCCCCATTTATCATAAAACAGAGCTTGTTTACAGTTTTTCTAACCTATGCTAGGGGTAAATGACATTGAGAAATCATTCCAGGATTGCTGGGATCCTCCACCATTTTGCCTACCTTAAGCTTATTGGAAAATCCAATTCTCCATCTTTAAAGGGAATAGAACATATCTAGTTTACTATATACATTGAAATAACAAGAAGTTCAAGTCATTTCATTTAAATGTTTTAAATAGTTGTTAATTTCATTGAAAATAAGGTACTGCCCACAGATACTGATAAAAACAATACATTCCACAATAAAATAAATGGTCCATTTGAAACAGTTTATAATCTGAACATACATTAAAAAAACAGAAGGATACTGATTGAGCAGATTTCTGCTAAAAAGCTATTTCCAAACAATCTCTAAACTGAGTCTGAAACTCATCTTGCTCTTCTGCAGTTACTCAAATGAGAAACAATATTCATTATAGTAAAATTCTGTTTTCTTTCAGGCTAGATGGCTCATGTTTTTCTGGATTAGATTTAGAAGAGGGGAAAAGAAGCAAAAGAGTAAAACACTCCTTTTGTATTACTTGGTTTCATTCTCACTATGGATTCATCCTTAAGCATAACAGTTACTTGGAGCATTCAACACCATCTCTAATAAGGTAAATAGGAATTTCGGGAAGTTTTAAGGGGCAAAATTAAGCCAACAGTAAATAAAAGGAACTTTTTCTGGGGAAGAATAGACTATTCAGGCTTATTTTCCCAGGAGACAATGAAATAAGTGTGAGTTTAAGGACTTTGTTTGCTAAATATTCCCTTTAGAAAATATTTAGCAGAGTCCAAAGTGCACACACTTACTTTCCAAAGAAGGCAAGGCAACGGGAGTGGGGGAAAAAAAAAGAGACAGCTATCGATCATCTCTGGTTTACATGAGAAGAGCAAGGTCCAATCATGCTGCATGTACTTAACCATATTAATTCTGCTGATGTTTGAATACTTTTCAGAGGACTAGATGCAATCCAAGAGCAACCTTCACGGTATGTCAATACTTTCTTTTTTTAAATCAGAGATATTTTATAAAATTCACCCATAACTAAATTTCAGAAAGTTCCAAATAACTGCACATTCTATTACATAAACATCTACTTTTGCATTTATCTTGTGTATCTGTGCGGAATTGCAGAAAATATAATGCTTATATAATTCAAATGAAATCAAATGAAGGACCCACAGTGATCAAATAGATACAACTACAAAATGTAGATGTTTGTAGGCAAACTCCAAACATCTGGACCTGTTTCAACATGTTTATATTTTCCCATTCAGGAATTCACTTGCAGTGTATGACATTAATAACTTTATTGAATTTAATAAGTATCTATATTTTTCCTTCAAACAGTCATTGAGATTACTGTCCTTAGCTTAACAGTTGTATATTTCTTGGTGAAATACTATTTTACAGGGAGCTATCTTAAATAAATTTAAAATGCATTCTGAAGATGAAAACAAGAAGAAGCGTACTATACGTGGAAATAGTTATGATGTCACTGTATCTAGCCAGGCTCATGAATCTGAAGACAAAAAGTAAGTATTCTTAAACCTCAAAAGCATGTTATGTATTGAAGCTTATAAGATAGATTATCTTTTTTAGATTTTATTTCATATTTAATTTAATTTTAGTTTAGTTTATCAGGAAACTCTAATAACAGAAAGCTTTGTAACAACCTAAAAGTAGCATTGATACATTGATTGCTGAAGGAGAATCTTTATAATTTTCTTCTAAGAACTAAGCGTCCACAGTATTGACTACAGTTTATTGAAAACCAGTTCTGAATTATGACACAAATTATGTTGGAATTGACACCTTGAATACAGTTACATCATCAGCTAAAAATTATCTTGAAATTTTTAGTATGGCTTGGAATCAATATTTTACATACCTTGAACATTTTATGTATTCCCCGTCCACCATGATTTTATAAGTTATCTTCCTCTTTTCCAATTTGAACGCTATATACTGCTTCAGTTTGCAACTTTCCTTATCAGATTGTGGAACCACCAGCCCAAGGGTGTTGTTTCATCTTTGAGAGCGGTGAACTGGGAAGAGCTTCACATTTTATACACAAATGTTTCCTGTAAAATTATTTCATAGTTACATTCTAATTGAACTTCATTAATACAGTGAATTCGTATTTCTGTGAAATGTTGTTGCTTTTTAAATGCACTAAAACTATCATACCTTTTAAGAAAGAAGAAGAAGGAGAAAGCAGAAAAGGCTAATGTGGTCAGCCCATTTACACTGGTAAGATTTATTCTCTATGTATATGTGTACATGCACATGCATTTCAGTGTGTAAACAAAGTGGTTAAAATTATGTTGTAGTAGTGTGTAGTAGTGCATATATGGTCTCTATCTAATACTCTGATAATACAGAATATTGCATATATTATAGCAATCAAACAGTTCTTTTTCTGGATGTAGTTTTCAGCAGGCCAAGGAGGTGATTCTCCCTCTCTACTCCACTCTTGTGAGAACCCACCTGGAGTACTGCCTCCAGCTCTGGGTCCCCCAATACAAAAGGGATGTGGTGCTGTTGGAGTGAGTGCAGAGAAGGGCCGTGAAGATAATCAGAGGGATGGAGCATCTCTCAATGAAAGACAGGCTGAGAGAGTTGGGGTTGTTCAGCCTGAAGAGAAAGCTCTGGGGAGACCTTAGAGCAGCCTTCCAGTGCCTAAAGGACGCCTACAAGAAATCTGGAGAGGGACTGTTTACAATGGCATGTATTGATAGGACAAGGGGGAATGGCTTTAAACTGAAAGAGGGGAGATTTAGGTTAGGTAAAAGGAAGAATTTCTTTACTGTGAGGGTGCTGAGGCACTGGCACAGGTTGCCCAGAGAAGCTGTGGCTGCCCCATCCCTGGAAGTGTTCAAAACCAGTTTGAATGGTTCTTTGAGCAACCTGGTCTAGTAGAAGGTGCCTGCCTGTGCAGAGCCCTGCCTGTGCAGAACCCTGCCTGTGCAGAACCCTGTGTAGAGCCCTGCCTGTGGCAGCAGGGTTGGAACTAGATGATCTCTGAGGTCTCTTCTAACCCAAACTATTCTATGATTGTATAGTTCTATGATTCTCTGATTAAAGAAGCTGTCTTATTACTGATATGGATTCTTAGGAGTCTTCCCTTAATAAGTTATCATGCTAAACGCACCCATACTAGATTTCTGTGAAAGGTAGGGATTTCCATGTTCGGTCGTTAATTCCAACACAATGAGAAGGGTGTCCATATACCTAAGATTATGTGTGGTCTTGTCCTCTAAATTACCTGAATTAGGTACTAACCACACTAATTAACCCAATTAATCATTATTGAGTCACCTGGGTCAGCAGTAAAGGGCAACTTCGTGGCACTGAGGAAACAAACTAAAAAATTGTGTACTTACAATTCCAGATATTTTTTATTTTCAGTATATTTTTTAAAAGGCAATCTGTTAATATTTAATCAAAGTAAATTTTAGGTCCTCTTTTAATACTGAAAATGTTTTGTATTTTGTAGGTTTAGTGTGCCTAATGCACAGTAATGACATGTCAGATAACAGAAATAAAACTACAGTCTGTGATGCTGGCTAGTGCACAATTTCTCTACTTTGCTATACCAGCTTGCACTTGTACAATTATGTCATACCCCTATAATTTACAGTAGTAAACTTAGTATTTAACGCTACAGATTAAAGGCAATGATTTTATAACAGATGTGCTGAAACTTTAAATTCAATGGCAAGAGTTATTTATGATTTCAGTATGTTTTGATATCATCTCTGGTACATTAAGCACAGTATTTCTGAGTGCATAATAATGAATTTACAGTAGAAGTAATTATTGCCTTAATTGTCACAATGACATTAAAATTTCTTATAAATTAAATAGTAAATGGCAAACTTTAAAAAGGCGAATTTCTTATGCCTTTTTTCATATAGCCTTTCTTACCCAGGTGCAAATACTGATGCACTGGAATAGTATACTTCTCTGGATTTGATAGTTTATAGCATAAAAGTATTTACATTAGAAGGATTTATTCCTATACCTTTAAATATTTTTTTTGTAAGCTTAATTCCTATTAAGACAAAGTTGTAGTTTTGTGACACTAGGTGTACAACTGATAGCTTTTTTTTGACTTTGTAAACATAACATTGTGTTGGCATTCTAATAACCACAATTAGAATTAATTTCTCTTCTCACTCACAGTTTCGATACTCCAGTTGGTCAGATAAATTACTAATGATACTAGGCACTCTCTTGGCAATAGCCCATGGAAGCAGTCTGCCTATTGCGATGATAATTTTTGGTGATATGACCGATAGCTTTGTTGCTTCTGGAGACTTAGATTTTCCAGGTAAGAATATATCTGCTATGAAGAGAACAATAGCTCATATCTGGGAAAAAGCTAGGTCGATTCAAGCCTCTTGGCAGGACATATTGATGTCAGAAACCCCAGCTTGCTGCTACACTCTAATGTAAATTAGTAACTCTTGTGTTTGTTGTAATAGAGATACCGCTATGGATTTTTTGTTTCCTCCTAATTTTTAGTTCGTGCATTAGTAGGTTTTATTTTTAATTTTTTCAAATGATCCACTACAGTGTACATTCAACAAATCATGTTTGACTGTGGCTGTGATAAATAGAAAGAGGCTGGTTTTCCAACTCCTCAGCATGAGCTCCTGTTGATTCCCTTGCATCGAATCTGACAGTTATAGTTCTCAAGGCGAATCAGATCAGTAAGTAGATCAAATAGAAAATTCTCTACCAAAAATAAAAGTACTAATTGTTCGCTTGGATCAGTTTGTTGAATAGCCTCATTTGCTGAATCGTAAGTATCAAATCAAACACAAAGGAGGGCAGGCAGGAGAAGGCAACAGGGAGAAGTGATACTGTCACTTTGGTATCAATAAAGAGTTAAACCAAATTACATTGTTCTCTGAACTCACACATTAGATGTTAAACTAGTGAACAGTTTTGTTGCCTAAAATATTACCTAATTACATTTTATTAAACATTTTAATAAAAGCCTATGGTGATACAGAAAAAGATAAAGGATGTCACTATCTTCTACCCTGCATCCATTTTTGCTGTTCTTAAGCTGCTGTAAGAGAGAAACTTGGACATACTGCCTTTATCAGAACAAAGAAATCATGATTTACTCCTTCCCAAGTGCAATAAATTGATCAGATTTTTAATGGTGCAAATGCAAAATGCTGCAGCTGTGGTCTTCTCAAAATATTTCTCACTAAGTTCTCGTGGGGGGCATTACAATTTTAGGGCCAACACCAACATTGTAGCCACTGTTTTCATAATGGGTTAAGCTATCTGCAGGTACTAATTTGATGTCATTGTCTAGGTATTTTTAATAGGTTTTTGCAGTATACAAATGCCCTATATTTTTCTAAAAAAAAACCCAGCCCAGACTGAGGCTTCCTGAGGCTAATGAATGCTCAGGAAGGCCTTTTAATCTCAAGTTACACTGATGTAACACAATAGTCAGTGGAGCTATGGCAAACCTTATATTAGTAAGGTTTGTTCATTTTCATTAATTTTTTTTCTATCATTTTGATTCAAAAGGAGATGAAACAACTAAAAATTTTCTGAATAGCATGCAGGAAAGCAAATTCGTTAAAACCTGCTGAATTAAAAAAAATTTTGTTTTTCTTGCTTTCTAAGGAAACAACACTGCAATGAATTCCTCTTTAGATGTTCTTTACAGTCTGGAAGAAGATATGACCAGGTAATTCAAAATTGGTATTTCTTCTTCTTTTTTTAATGTAGGCACATTTCTAGTCAAGCCATTCTTCTCCCACAGATGTTTTCCGTGCTTTAGCATAAAAGCAATGGTTGACTGCATATTGTATGTAACTAAGGATTTGCACATGAGATTATTGGAGACACTTGGTGGATTCTTTAACATCCCCAGCCATTCCCAGAAACTACCCTGTAATCTTTTGCTTTCACCTATCCCACCCCTTTTTCAGGGGCGCTTTGGGTACCAATGTGTTTGTATTCTTTCTTTTTTAACCTGTGAATTTTAAAAAAGTAATTGTTATGCTAAAAATTGTATTGATTATCATCCATCGATTCCTTAAGCTGATAAAAAGTTGAACTTGTAGAGCAGTCAGTTCCTGAAGGACTGCACCCATGTAGAGGACCCACACTGGAGCAGTTCGTGAAGAACTGTAGCCTGTGGGAAGGACATTGAAGTTCATGGAGAGCTGTCTCCCATGGGAGAGATTTGCGTTTTTTTCTCATTATTCTACTCTGATTTGATTGGTAATAAATTAAATTCATTTTTTCTGCAAGCCAAGTCTGCTTTGCCCATGACATAATTGGTGAATGATCTCTCCCTGTCTTTATCTCAACCCACAAGTTTTTTATTATATTTTTCTCTTGCCTGTCCAGCTGAGGAAGGGGAGTTATAGAGTGGCTTTGGTGGGCAGCTGGCATCCAACCAAGGTGAACCTACCACAAACTTCATACGTGCCACCTTGTCTTTTAGACATTAACTCTGAAAGTACAAGTATGAATAAAAAGTAGGCCAAATTTCATTTTAGAAACAAATTGTTGAATAAGGAATGAAGCACAGGAGTAAGTTCTCTTTTCTAAAGTTTCTACATAGAACCCTGAGTTAGTGTGTTCACTGGTTTGAAGAAGTAGCTGTTTGTACCCACTCCTTGTTTCTCTAACAATGCCTGCCAGCAGGTCAAATAATAATAAAAACTGTTTACAAGGGCAAAGTTCTCACATGTGTATTCATTTGTTGAACTATATGTGTAAATTTCGTGTGTTTGTTATTCAGACAACAGTTTTCCTAAAACCCAACTATTTCTCAAAAGAAAAAGAACCATTGTTTTATAATGCAGTGAGCATTTACTCTCTATTAAGTTTCAGCAGTGAATTTACAGAATGTATTTCATCAGCATGGAATCTGGCAAAGTTATCAATCCCTTTTGATACAATTTGTCATGAAGCAAAGTCCAAGCATAAAGCAATTATTTAAGTGATGTAACATCAAAAAGTAATTGCCTAAAGTAATTACTGCTGAATTTTGAGGCAGTGTTCTTGGTTTTAGTTTGGTAGTTTCTGTGTAGAGCTTTAACGTTGCTCAAGATGATTGAGGTCAATATTCAGCTAACCAGCATTCAGTTAGACATTAACCCATTTTTATTAAACTGTTTAGATGAAGTTCATTTCATAATAAGGATAGTTTCAAAGTCCCTGACTAAACTGTATGATAAAAGGCTGGATTAAAATTTAGAAAGTTTAATATACAAAGCCATTCTCTTTTTTTTTGTTTTTTGAGCAGAGCATTTGCACACAGATTCCTGTCAAGTGTCATGCTACAGTTCTAAAGATTCAGTATGCTTAACTTACTATATGTGAATGAAAGTCCTAAGAGTTTTAAAGCTTTTTTACTGATTATTTACTTTTACTAATTATTTACTTTTATAGAGTTGCAGGAGTCTAATATACACCATGAGTATTTAGCCGTTGCTTTTGGTCATGTTTTACAAATAGGGAATCAGTTCAGTTACATTCTTCTGGTATAGTTCTGGTTTAAGTTCACCTGTAACTGATTCTGATGTCAATTGTGAATGAAATCAAACCTGGTTTGATTCTGAACAGTTTAAAACTGTGGCTCAAATTTGGTTGCAGTTTGAGAAATATAGTGGTTTACACACTCTTTGGGTTTGACTTGACACCCTGGTCATAGCACAGAGCAGAATTAATCAAATACCAGCTATGAGTAAACTAGAGAGAAAAAAAAAAAAGAAAAACTGATCTAATAGCATTTGCTTGCAATAGATGTATATATAGTAATGCTGTATTCTCAAATCAGGAAATATTTACAACATCCATGCATATATATATATTTATATAGACAGGCATGTTGTGTGATATAAATGTGTTTGTAATATAGGAGTATGCGATTAAGTATGTCTTTATGTGCTGAAACAAAAATGTTATGGAGTTTTTGGAAATGACTATTTAAGTGAAAAGGGTATTGTATCTGAAATGTAGTTCTGAAATAATCTTACGAGAAAATATATACTATACAAAAAAAAAGTAATTTCTAGCAGTAGCTTCATTTTATTTGTTGCATATCTGAAAACTGATATTAAATACTACCCATAGAAAACTTGGCAAGCTTTAGAGAGAAGTGTAAACTCTAGTATAAACATATAAACTCTAATTCAGGTCTAAAAGAGAAGAAGTAAGCATCAAGCTAAATACAGACTAGTGAGGTAATTAAAACTAATTTCAAAGAATCTTGCCCCTATTTTTTGGTTTTTGTTTTGTTTTGTTTTTTTCTTTCAGATATGCATATTACTATTCTGGAATAGCAGCTGGTGTTCTTCTTGCTGCTTATATCCAAACTTCATTTTGGACCTTAGCAGCAGGCCGGCAAATAAAAAAAATAAGACAAAAATTTTTTCATGCAATTATGAGACAGGAAATTGGATGGTTTGATGTAAATGATGTGGGAGAACTTAACACTCGTCTTCTGGAGTAAGTATACTGTACCTTTCCCAAAGTTATTTTCTCTTATTAAGCATGTATGAATTACATTTTTTTTAAATGATGATTTTTAAACTGAATTATTTAATTGTGAAATGAAATTTCATTATTTTATTGTCAAATTAAGTTTACAAGTTTTGTCATGGAAAGTCTTAGAGACTGAACTTCCAATACATCTGATATTGGACTGTCACAATGATATCAGAAAAGTATTTTGATAAGTTCCCTCTGAGGAAGGCTAAGGCCCAGCCTATGTATTTTGGTTGTGATTTGTTTTTCAGTGATGTCTCCAAGATTAATGATGGAATAGGTGACAAAATTGGAATGCTTGTTCAAGCACTAACAACATTTATAACAGCATTTATTGTTGGTCTCATAAGAGGATGGAAATTAACCCTTGTAATACTAGCAGTCAGTCCTGTCCTGGGACTCTCAGCAGCCCTCTGGGCAAAGGTAGGTTAACATATGTTCATTGTTAGGTTTTATATTTAAGAAAGACAGTGAAATAAATCTACATCTCTATAGTTCTTGCTGTTAAAATGTATTGCTTAGAACAGTTACAGCTTTATAGACAACATCTATGTACATAAGATCTTAAATGAACTCTATATAAGTACCCTCATGTAGTTTGAATATTGTAACTCCTGTAGACTGGACAGAGTTGTTTGATTTGAAGCTGTTTCTGCCTTTGTAGTGTGTTTTTATATAGAAAATGAAGCAAGATATACAGGTAGAATCCACATCTGTAACTGTTAAACTTCATCCACATGAGTACTTGTTCTGTTGAAAGGAATAATTGCACCAATAAGTTAATAAATTAGAACAAGCCTTGGTCTCGGAGAGAGTTTGTTTTCAGATTTATAACAGCTTGGGTAAGAAATTTTAGACTTAGGTGAGATAAGTACTAAATTACCATGAGTTTGGAGTGACTTGCATTTGTGGTTTGGAAGCCTTCAGGTTTTTATAGTATTTCCCTTATATTTTGAAGATCATATAAGTCTTCTCTGTCTTGAGTGAGTATATTGTAGAAAAGGTAAGAGTAGAGAAGCATGTGCTACATATGTCTACTGGCTAAGAGTCTTCATGGACAGTGGCCAACTAGTGTAATCTATAGAGCCCTCAGGCTAAGGTAGCCAGAGATGAGGAGATCTACCTGGGGAGAACCACACCAGCTCAGTAGGAGTAGTCATCTAATCTCCTGCACTGGGCAAAAGCAGAGTGGAAAAATCCATTTCTTAGTGTTGAGAATGAGTAATGTTGAATTATTTGATATTGAATATTCTGCACTTATACATAATAAAATCAAAAGGCTTCACATTGGAAGAAGGTAACTGTGATAAAAGCCATTATGAAGTGCTTGAACTCATTCTGGTTTTCTTAAGTCAAAATATTTGATCCTGTATTAGGTTCTCTCTGCTTTCACTGACAAAGAACAAGCTGCATATGCAAAAGCAGGTGCTGTTGCAGAGGAAGTTCTGGCAGCAATCCGTACTGTAATAGCTTTTGGAGGCCAGGAAAAAGAAATTAAAAGGTAACAGCAACATTTGCTTTCGTCAGCTGATTTTAAAGTATTCGCTTCAGATGGCTTGACATTTTCTTGTATCTTTGCTGTTGAAAATCTGTCAAAACAAGGAAGCCTTTAGCTTCCTGTGATTTTAAGTAATGGGAAATTGTCTGTTACGGCCTATTACAGGTTCACTACATGCTGAAAAACGATTAGTTATTTTTCTAGAAAATGTCAAAAGTGGTTGACGTATTGTCTCCGCTCTGGAAATGTGTAAACTACTTTAGAGAGCTTTAGACAAAAAAAAAAGGCCCTGCCATGAGAAGAGATGATGGTATCCTTGGTAATATGATTACTCAGTAGTTGTTGTGAAGGTACTAATAAGCAATGTCTCTGTTTCCACTATACTATAAAAAATCATTCCTATGATATATTTTAACCTTTTATCTTAAGCTAACAATTATAATCTCAAAACCTGTCATGAATGGTTCATGATCAAAGTTCACTGACCTACAGTTTATTTAAGGAATTTGAATGCCAGTTCCTGAACTGCAATGCCCTTTCTTTTCTGTATACCAGGTTGACTGATGTTGGCCTTTTTGCGAGTTATCTTAAAGTCTCTGTGCCTGACTACCTTTCTACTTATTTTATACAACTTTGTGTACTTTGTGAGTGTTCTTTTTCTAATTAATCCACAGAGGTTTTGGTGCTGTGTGCCATGGTGCAAGTCTGAGTCTATTCTGAACTTCTATCTTTCTTCCAGATACCATAAAAACTTAGAAGATGCTAAACGGATTGGAATAAAAAAGGCTATTACAGCTAATATTTCTATGGGTGCTGCTTTCTTACTTATATATGCATCATATGCTCTGGCCTTCTGGTATGGAACTACCTTGGTCTTAACTGATGATTACACTATTGGCAAAGTTCTTACAGTAAGTATTAATGAGTAAATTCACAGTAATAGTGAGGAATAGTAAAGAAAAATTCTTCTCTTCATGTGGCAATAATTCTAATTTTGTACAAGTTATCAAACAAATATGGTAAGAATAATAATTTTGTTAATCATGATGAAACTCAGCCAGGAGACCTCATATATA
>WTXV02055901.1:0-22694 GCA_009823435.2 Nymphicus hollandicus | reverse complement strand
CCCACAAGTGAAACAAGAGATTGATAGTCCTCCTTAGCCCGCCATCCTTCAATCCCTGGCATGTTCCTCTTGGGCTTATCCCCAACAGGCCCAGTTAAATCCCCTCCCCCCTTCATATCTAGTTTAAAGCCCACATACTGTAGTTAAAGAACCATCTTTATTTGAAGAACACTTCAACTGAGTTACATTACAGAATGCCTTAAACAAGGATTTGAACACAGATTTTCTTCTTGTGCACTTAGTTGCTGACTAAGGGATTATACAGTAAGTAATAGCTGTTGCCTTTTATCAGGTGGATATTAGCATATTTGAAATAGAATATATAAATTAGCAACAGCAATTTTTATATACAATAGGCAAAGGAAAGGCAAAAGGGAAATGAAAAATATAGAACACTTTGTTCTTATGATGTTAATTACATAAAAAAATGTTTGATTGGTGTCTACTTTAAAGGTGATTCTGCATAGAACATATGGGTAAGAAACTGCCAGTAACAGTAATCGCAGTCGTGACAAGTAAGTCATCTGAATTCAAGATTGTTGACTTATTTCCAGGGCCCAAAGATACCTCTATTGAAAGATAATGTACTGGTAAAGACACTCCTCTATGTCCTCTTTTTTTACCTGGGTTATGTTTTGGCCATGATTATAATATTGAACCCACCATTATTAGCAGTCTATTGCCATTGGAGCAACTAGCCTTTCCTGAGAAAAGTCTGGGAGAGTAACAGGGAGGAAAAAGTGACTGCCAGCAGCTGGACAAGAGACAAAGAAGAAAGGCATTTGCACTGACAAGACATTCTTCTGAGGAGATACAAATCCTGTAGCAACTCAACTCCCAGGGCACTTAAGATGGAACTTTATAATTCATTTATATAGATTCCTGAGAGGAACAGAGAGAACCATGCATGTTCTAAAGGAATGGGTAAAGATTAGAGTACCTAAATAGTGGGAATAGACTGATGAATGAAGGGATTATTGCTTTCACATTTGCTAACTGGTACTTCACGAGCACATGATCATTCCCAAGTAGTAGATGTGTGAGGTTAACTTTTTGCTGTATGGTTAAACGTCAGGAGAGGCAAACAGCTATGTGGAACAGGTTTTTTTACAGTCAACAAAGCAGACCTTTGTCAATGAAAATCACAAATCAAGCTGTCTAATCAGCAAGAACTGGGCCCAGCTCCAATCTATAAGGGCAGAGTGAGGCTCTGAATTCTCACCAGACTGCAGATGAGACAGTTCCTGAAGTAATGGCTCTCAGGAGAAGGTCGTGTAAAGCTGAAAAACTGTCAGCAGTCCACTTGGACTTGGCCTCTGGGGATTGGTTGGGCTCTCATGCCCCCAGCATAAGAAGGACATGAACCTGTTGAAGCAAGTCCAGAGGAAGGCCACAAAGGCCATCAGAGGGCTGAAGCACCTATCCTATGAATACAGGCTGAGAGAGCTGGGCTTGTAGTGCAGCTTCCAGTACTTACAGAGGGGTATAGGAAAGCTGAAGAGGGTTGTTTGTTAGGTTTTTTTTTTTTGCAAGGATACATAGGGATAGGACAAGTGGTAATGGCTTTAAACTGAAGAGGGTAGATTTAGATACAAGGAAGAGATTCTTCACTGTGAGTGTGGTGAGGCACTGGAACAGATTGCCCAGAGAAGTTGTGTATGCCCCATTCTTGGCAGTGTTAAGTCCAGATTGGAGCAACCTGGTGTAGTAGAAGGTGACACTGTCTATGGCAAGGGGTTGGAACTAGATGATCCCTTCCAACCCAAACCATTCTACGTTTTCTGTGATTCTATGATACCTTTCATTTAAGCTTGCCACTTCCATGTTGTCCCAACTAGCTCCCCGTTAATGCAAAACACTTCCAAGACATTAAGTTCTTAACTTACCTTGAAATTTTTTTGAAGTACTTTATATTGATAGTAATAAACGCCACCACCACAACATCCCCCCTATCTTCCTCCCCCCATACCAAATGTTTTAGGTGTAATTACATACAGAACTCAACAAAAACAACTCCTGAGGTGTCTTTTTTTATCAGAATGCAATACACTGACTGTGCAACTGTACAAATAATTTCTGAACTGGTGCAGAGATCTTTAACCATACCAGAAATCAGAGGGATGCCTGATTCATTCCTCCTTTTTACAAGGTTTAACTCTTGAATTGGTAATTCCCTGAGAGAACTATGTATTTTTCCACTATCAGTGAAGTTAAAAATAAGGTTGCTAATGTGAATTTCTTCTTTGAAAGATAGGGAAAAATATGGAAAATACTATTAGAAGCTTAGGGGTTTAGTTACTGGCTAAAACACCTGCTTAACACCTGCATGGCATTTTATATCACATTAGTCGTATACAGGAGGCTTAGAGTGCACTTATCCTATAGGAATGGAATCACAATTTTTCTGTGAAAGTGCATAGATTACTTATACTACTATTTATGCTTTATGTAACAATATTTTTAAAAATTATGCTGCCCTTATTCTTACCCACACAGTTTCACATATTTTTCCTCATTTGGTTATCTTTCATAGACTCACAGGATCAACTCGGTTGGAAAAGACCTTTAAGATCACCAAGTCCAACCGTTACTGCAGCACTGCCAAGTCCACCACTAAACCATGTCACTGAGGGCCTCATCTGCACATTTTCTGAACACTTCAGGGATGGTGATTCCACCACTTCCCTGGGCAGCCTGTTCCAATGCCTGATCACCCTCTCGGTGAAGAAATTTTTGTTAATATCCAGTCTAACCTTCCACTGGTGCACCTTCAGGCTGTTACCTCTTGTCCTATTGTTTGTTACCTGAGAGAAGACACCAGCTACCTCTTCACTCCATTCTCCTTTTAGGTACTTGTAGAGAGCAATAAGGTCCCCCCTTCTCTTCTCCAGCCTAAACAACCCCAGCTCCCTCAACCATTCCTCATAAGACTTATTCTCCAGACCCTTCACCAACTTTGTTGGCCATTTCTGGACCCGCTGCAGTACCTCAATGTCTTTCTTGTAGTGAAGGCCCCAGAAATGGACACAGTATTCGAGGTGCAGCCTCACCAGTGCCAAGTACAGGGGGATGATCTCTGCCTTGGCCCTGCTGGCCACACTATTGCTGATACAGGCCAGGGCGACATTGGCCTTCTTGTTTGTCTTTATTTTATACGGGGTATTCATCATCATTTTAAAGGGCAATTTTCCATGGATCTATTCAACCCACATTTCCCCAAATGTATCCTAATTTGACAAGGAGGAAAATAATTTACAAGCAAAATCAGCAACAGGATAATGTTCTGGTTTCTTATAAAGACTAACATATTGTCATGAGAGTTGAATAGAATATGACTTTTCCACACTATCAACTTCCTCAGAATAAGAAAAAAAATAACACACACACTCAGTAAAACCCAAAGTCTTGCTCTCATAAGCAACAAAACTGTCCATAGCTTAAACCCACGATCTGTGAGAGTTAGATTTGTATCAATCCTGCTGTAATAATTAGCTACATATATAAAAAGTTTCAATGGAAAATATTCAGAACAGTTTACCTCTCTACAGCCAAATAAGGAATGAGTGATCAGTACTACAATTTAGATTACTAGGCAGAACCAGAGACTTGAGTTTTTACCTTTCTGTATCCTATACAAGCACACAGATCCCTGGGCTTTTAACAGTTCTGTGCTGAATGTGTCTTCCAGTTTAGTGAGAAATTTAATTCATGCTTAACCTACCTCCTACATTTTTTCACATTAAGTAGAACTTTTGACAAAAAATTAAAATAAAATACATTTTAAACTCTCCAGCTTTGCTGGAGACAATTTCTGTATGACAATTTATAAATGTACATGCATCAAAGATGTCAGAAAATATTTAAAATATGTAACCTTACACATTTCTGAATTTCCACAAAGAGGAAATATCCACAATTTTTTTCAAAGATGTTTCAAATTAGTATTGCATATTCAACTAGTTGAAGAAAGGTAGTTTTCATAAACTTATCCAAACAATTTATTGAACCAGAAGTCTGGGGGTTTTATGTTTGCTTTTTATTTCCTAGAAACAAAGCCTATGTTAGGATTAAAGGGGGAAAAGGAAACAAAATTTACATTGAAAATGTATACACATTGAAATAAATTAAAGTATTTACAAACAATCTGGACACAGTAAAAGACTCCAAGATTTCTAGCAGGCTTAATTAATAAGACTATTACAACAAAGACTCAATTTACCCCCTCAAGCATAGCATAATGCTCCCAAGCCACTTAATCAGAGCCATAAAATGCTTATGGAGAAGATCAGACAATTTTAATCATCTTCTTCACTACCTCCAAAAAGCTGATCTAAGGCAGATATCTGTATAAATCAAATGATACCACCAGTTTCCAAATTTACTCTCTTATGGTGACTGAGACCTTGAAATGGTTCTTTGTATTGCACTAAAAAAAATAGTTTTAAAGCATAAATTCACTGGTGATTTCAAATATAATCTAAGCTCAATTCCAACTTAGAATGTGAGAGTACAAAAGTTGCATGGCTTCCTCAAGAAATTAATTCTATATCTGCATTCAGGATCATGGTCATAACTTTTTGTGCTAGTCAGAAATATATACTCAATTATTTCTTGTCTTGTTTACACTTTAAGGAGAATATAACTGAGACCAATATATTTTGTTTTCTTTCTCATGTACTGTTTAGGAAATTGAGCTGAATTACAGAACATAATAACTAGTGATTAAATAACTTCAGAAAAAGAGAAAAAGTTTGTTAATAACCCAATTTCTGATACAATAATTCCAAATCATAGGGTTGTTTTTTTCTTTCTGATAGAAGATGATTTTTTTTTCTAGATTTCGGAAGGTTTGTAACAAGAACTGCGCATGGATATCTAAAAGAGTAAGGTTCAAAAAGTGAGCTGAGAATGAGATTGGGAATGGCAGGCAGGCAGGCAGGCAGGAAGGAAAGAAGGAAGGATGGAAGGAAGTAAGGAAGGGAAGAAGGAAGGAAGGAAGGAAGGAAGGAAGAAAGGAAGGAAGGAAGGAAATTTTTTACTAATGTTATTGCATTGTTGGCTGGAAAGAAAATTTGTTATCTTTCAAAATGATACATCATTGGGTCTGACAGATTATCCTAGTATTTATCAGGTTCTGCAGGCATGCAGACTAAGAGATAGAGGAGAGAAATTATTTTGTGTGACCATGATGCTATGCTATTCATATGTCCGAAACAGGAAGATAATTTTTTCCATTATGCATTTACATATGTATTTACAAACTTAAAGGGCTATGTAGGAGCTAGACCCACTTTAACATACACAAGTTATTGAGCCACACAAATGGGCAAATTTCAAAAATAACCAATCTCAGCAAAACTTCTTATCCTCAAGATGGCACAATTTTACTCTTATGGGTTCTCTAGCTTGATCAGATCCCAATCCTATTTCTACTAAATTCCATGGTAAAAAACTCTCCTCTTGACCTCAGTGGATTTTAGTTTTCTAACATGTAATATTGTTGAATATGGGCAAGAAATTTTGTTTGAAACATCTGCAAATACACTAGTTGCCATTCCTTCCAGTCATATTATAACAGGAATCAGGAATTTATTTTCTCTTCCCTCCCCCCTCCACCCATCCCCCCTCCACACACATTTATACTGTAGATGAAGGGATACTTTTGACTGCATTATGAAACAAGATCTTAAAAATATTTGAAGTATTTTGATCAAAAGCAACTCAATACTAATTTACCAAACTAGGAACAACTCAAAGATAAGAATGTTGCAGTAGAAGTAGCTGAAAATACATTTACAGAAAATAGTCATTCTATGTTTTTTGTTCAAATAACATCATCTTCTGTTTTGAATATTGCTTATTGTACATCATACAAGTAACAATACTAAAGTCAGTTCTTCCTAGCCTCTAGATAGGACATTTTAGAATCTCTGTGTTGAAAATTATAGTTTTAAGGATTAGGGGAAAAATAAATAAATAAAATTTCCAATTCTATTTCTGACTATTTAGTAAGAGATCCGGAAGTTGCACTTCTTCTGTGTGGTTCATTAATGGTCACAAAGGCTAACTGTTATTTCAAGTCAAATTTTATCCCCTAGTGTTGTGTTGATTGTAAGAGGAAAACCTAAGCATTTTTTTCTCATGTGGTCTTAGGAATGTCAACATTAACTGCAATATCCACTCGACCCAAAAGTCTCTATCAGCATTTTCTGTGTCTTATAGCTACATTGCTCACATACACTTGTCTGTGTAACAGATTTTCTCCAAATTATTTTGAAGTCCTCTGTAGAAGCAAAGTGCTCTATGGGTGAAAGTTTGACCTTTTATTTTTACTCTATTATTTTACTGTATTATTTTACCCTATTTATAGGTGTTTGCTTTTTTTGTTGGGTTGTTTTGTTTATTGGGTTTGTTTTGTTTGTTTGTGGGATTTTTAGTTTGGTTTTGTTGTTGTTTTTTTTCCTGGACTGTAAAAGCTAGTTGAAAAGCTGCCCCAGTTTTGCTATCTATGACTGCACTTTCATATTCAGCACAGACTTAAAAGATCCCTTGTAATGTTGTTCAAGTGTTGCTAGGCTTCTTTAGAAAAGATGCTGTACAGAGGTGAACTCAGACAGCTATCAATAAGATTTAAAAAGCCTACAGTGGAATGGGAACTTGAGGTTTCTAGGTCTAGTCCAAAACTTCAGAACTTAAGTCAGCTTAAGCAACCATTAAATTAAAAGCAATCAGTGGAAGGCAACAGGTTAGAACTGCTGTGTTTCATGAAGGTAATATTAGAATCATACGGTAACAACTGAACAGGGAATAACAGACTGCAAAGGATGGAAGGAAGTCCTTGATAGGTAAGGAAAAATAATATGCAAAAAGTAACCAAGTTAATTACATTTGCAGGTATGCTGAATAGAACTAAGTAGCTAGTATGAAATGGTCTAAATAAGTGGTCTAAGTCTACAGGTTTAAACTGGCTACACTATTATTATCACTTTATTCTTTACACAAAAAGGACTTTGTGATTTCTGCATTATGCTTCACTGCTGATGTAGCCAAAGTGGTGCTGTATTAAGAAAGAAGGTGCTATGCCAAACTGTGAATTCATGTCGTTGCGTAACCAGGATGAAATATCATTCACCAAGGAGCATTTATGACTGAAAATTAGGAGTTTTCTAGAAAAGCTCTAGGAGTACAATGCATACTTTTCATTAAATGTTAATGGGATTTGGGTACCTAACTGCATTCATGACCTTTGAAAATCCCTTTCAAAGTAACTGAATTGCAAACAAAAAATACAGAATTTCTCATTAATCTCCGCTATTGTGCTAATAGACTGAAGGGCAGCCAGTATTGTAGCCAACTTTAAGTGATGGGTTAGGGGTGAGCCTGAAAATTATAGACCAGTGAACATGACTTTAGTATTAGGTAAATTAGCTGAAAACACATTTAAAGAGACTTATAAAACACACAAATGGACTCAGTACAATAGAAATCAGCGGAGCTTCTGTAACAGGAAATTGTACTGCTTAAGCCTCATTTTGTTCAAAAGAATTGAAATTATAATGGATATAGAATTGTTAAATGCAATTTGGTTGGACTTCTGGAAGGTCCGTTGGAAAAAGTCTGGACCAAAGATGTTAACAAGAGAAGAAGGTAACCTTGGGAAAAGTATAATGTATAAGTGTGTTGACATGAAACCACAAATTTGAAAGACATAATGGCTATTTAAAGTAAATATTTTTAAAAATAACAAAGAAAATACTGGAAATATTATTATGTTGTGGATCCCTATCTTGGCACTTATGGTTTGTTTTGGTCAACCAGTTTTAAAATCACATGGAAAAGGTATGCAAACACAGAAACATGAAAAAAAAAATAACAGGCCTCATGACTGCCACTATTTTCATAGTGCTGTAAGATAAATTTTGAAAGGCAATGACTTTAAAATGGTCAAAAAATAAATAATGATCAGTAGCAGAATAACAATTACATTGCATTTTTAGCTACTTTTACAAAAAAAAAAAGCTAAAAAACTACAAGCTTGTACTTTTTTTTTTGCTTGTACAGAAATGTACAAGCAAACTGCTTGATACTTTTTGCTGTCATTGAGGCCAGTATCTGCCAAGCATCTATGTCTTTCCTATTAAACTTTCATGGACTCAAAGGATAGCATCTAACTTTTCCATTAAATATTCTCTGCTAAATCTCAAGCAATGCCGGAAAATTATTATAGAGTTCTATTTGTTTTGGGCCAAAAAAATGTCAAAGACTTTTCTAGCAATGTGATAGTGTAAGTATCCAAATTTCAGTGACAGGAATGTTCCTTAACACTTCTTAGTTAATTAGTATAGAAGTAGCCTTTATGTATGACTAAAGTCCTAAAGTCTAGGTTCATTATTAGAAAATAACTAAATAAATGAAAAAGAAACAAATTTTAAAAATCCACCAGAATGAATGACTTGATTTGCTACTTCTCTGTGTCATTTGTGATGATACAAGCACGTATCAAGTTGGTACCAAGTCAGAATAAAACGCCCAGCTTGCATTCTCATAGAAGTGTTGTAAAGGAGTATAACATACTTACATCCAAGACAAGGTAAAATTTACACTTATAATAAAAAATTCATCTAGCCCTATGCCAGTCAGAATACAATTATAAGTCTACCAGCCACCTATCATTAAATAACAATTGATCATTCATTATGTGTATTTAGAAGCAAGTTTGTCCATTAACAAATTATATAAGCCCCAAATTGTATATGCAAGGATTGCAGCTCTCTCTAGCCATGATGATTCAGAAATGGCAGAGTCACTTTGAAGACTCAATTTATCAAGGCCTAATTCTGAGGCCAGGCTGGCTCCTGTGAACTGCAATGTAAATATGCATTTGGAAAAACAAATTTAGCTGAAATCCATGAAGTTTGTGAGTTTTGCAATGAGGCACAGTTCTGAACCAGAAATGCCGGTCAAGACAGATCATAACTGTTTTCCTGTATAGAAAGAGAATAATTTATATGCATCTTGAGTACCACCTACATCTGGATCTGAGGGTCTACAGGCAGTGTAAGCTCAAGAAAGGTCCATTACACAGGACTGAATCTCAGTCCCTGGAAGAGCCGTAGAGACACAGAGCTTAATTCAGTTGCCTAAAGATTGCTTTCCAGAGGCTTTAGTGTGACTAAGACTTTTAGCAATTAAAGCATATATGACACTGAAGTGAGCAGAGGCCTGCTCTTTTCTGAAACAAGTAGGGTACTCTATTAAATTTTGCCAGGCACTAGATGGAATAAACAACAAAGCCATGTCTACCCATTTGAACAGAGCCCTAGAAATCAGTACATAAGTAGGAGCAAGACTGTGACCACAATCACTTTCAGCACACTTTCTCAGCAGACTAAGTACACTTGCGCAAATCATATAAAAGGCTTTTGTGAATTGGACCCTCCATTGTCAAAGCTAAGCACTTTTTTCCTTTTACAAATTCCATTCATTTATTGCCAGGAGAAAAAGACACACATGCTCTTACATAATTTAGTATCTTCATTTGCTTGAGTGAATTATTTAAAAAACAAATTTAATTTACCATTTTATTTTGCCCTGAAATAAATTTTTGAGCACAGTATATCATGCAAAGCTAAGTTCCTTTTGTCAGTGAAAAAACACATCATCATATTAAATGCCAGAATCTTTCAAAGCACATCTTTCTTCCAACAGAAGAACTTTTAATTAACTTAGACATTATGATACATCACCTACAGATGTAAAATATCCCATCTGTCAGCCTCTTTTTTAATTCCCCTAATGTTGAAACTGTGAGGCCAAAAGCCCCCACATTGCTGGCTGACAGACTGTTCAAGTTTCAGCAGAGTGCTTTCTGTGAAGGTGCCATTCTACCTTTGTTCTTCAAATCCCACATTTGTATGTCCTATGAGGCAGCCTTTTTACTGTTCTTCTCCACACATTTCTGACTTTCTGTGCATCTGATGAGTACATCTTGTAATTAGGCCAGAAAAAAGGCACTTTATTTTTAAATTGTTTGTCAACACACTGCAGTCCTACAGACTTTCTATTCTTCACTTCCTTACACAAAATATTCCCACTTGTTTTCATGAGAAAATATGCAGCTCCCTACTCCTTTTTGCTGAGAAACTTGTAATTTCAATCTGCCATATGCCAGAAAGAAAATGTAGAGATACTAGCTTATGAAATGAAGTAGTATTAACATCCCTATTAATTTATCACTAATCATTAAACACAGCCATTCAGACATTCATATCTTTCCAACAAACTCTTATTGCATACAGTAGGTTTCCATGACATATGTACTCACAATGCTCATTTGCATGCTTTTATTATAAAATTTTCCTCCAAACACTGTAGAACATTAGATTCAGTTGGATATTGAAATTTATTTTAAGTTGGGGGTAAAAAAAACCCACTGCTGTTTCAATGAAGAATCCAGTCTTGCACTTCAGCAGTAAAATGTTTCAATAAGCCGGACTGTGAGCAAAAGTTTATCCATACTAACTTCCAGCCAGTAATCTTTGCAGTGTTTGCAAGGAAGACAGACACACTTGTTCAGTCTTTAACGTAATTCCACATATCCAGAAATTACCTTACAGAAAAGATACGAAAATTTGAGGTTTGTTGGTTTTATTGAGCTATAAGAGGTTATCTCTGTTAAATGCTTGACAGCCCACTGTTACTCATTCCTGCTGAGGTACATAGCAGTTAAAGATAAATAAGGGGTCCATTTCCAAGTAAGTCTGGACTTCTTCAGCACTAGCTTAGCATTTTATCAGGTAGAAGATTTAAACAACATGACTTATGCTGCTCCTGTTGACCAATTCCGTTGTTGTTCTTCACAGCTTCTTAACTGGGAAGTGTTCCCCATCTTTGTGGTTTCCCACAGTTTTCCCGAATAGTTGCTTGTGTTTTTGGAAGCTGGAGGACAGATGAAGTTACTGCACGTTATAGCACTAGTGAAAACATGTAAGATTCAGCTAATCTAAGACATCTGTTCACTCATTTAGTTTTCTTTTATCTTCGGTGAAGAGATAAAGACACTGTTGGTGTGTGTAATTGATTGAATGATGTGGCTTAGACGTACACATTGGTGAGATACATTATGTAGTGAGTCCTTAAATATATTGGCTGTTTCTTCATGGAAGACAAGGATGACTAGTTCAAATTAAAATTTTCCTTTAGTCAGATGACTCCTATGCAAACCGTATGCACATTTTTCAGTTTAGAGAAATATCAACATATGAACTGTTATGCAGGAAAGTAATATAGGTGGAATATCAGCAGATATCAGGTATACCCTTCAAATACCGTTTTGTATGTTTTGTATGTGGCATATTGTACTGATTTTATAATCCTTTATGAAATACAGTCTTTGTGTTTGTTAAAAATACTATGGAATTTTCCTTTCTTAGAAAACTGCAGGGAAAAGAAAGTAAAAATAATAAATACATGTTCCACTAAATTTCTGAACTTTTACTTAAACTGTCCATACAAAACCAAATGTCATTCATGGAGATAATCTAGCCTAAATTTCCCATTATTGTTCATCTGGTATTGTTTCTTTTCTAGGCAGTTGTCATCATTTGCGAGTTGCTCTGGAATTTGCTTCTCAAAATGGAAAAGAAAGTACATATTCTGGAGAAAAAATCCAAAAGCTAACTCACTACATGCTTAACTTCTAGCAGAGGCCATAACCACCTTCTCAAAATGAAAAGTAAATTATTTTAGTCCATAATGTCAAATAATTGGAAGCAAAATATGCTCAGAACCTTCTGTTTGCATTTTGTCTGACATTTTGGGAATTAAAAGTATCCCTAAAGCATCATCAGAATGGATATATACAAGCTTAATGGTGCTAAAAGGATGATATTCAGGCACTGGAAATATATAAAAGATTTATCTGTAGTAAGAATTTTTGGCATACCTTGTAAGAACAGGCTCATATGAAAAAGGACTACTTTGTGGCTAGAAGATAAACTGTGTGATTGTAAAACAGTGTGGGAGGAGACTACAGTGTCTATATAGTTGTTTTACAAAGGTGACAACATAAAACATACTAGTATAAAATCAACATCATCTACATTGATAAAAATACAAAACAACAAGGAAAAGGATATTTTTACTCTTCCGTAGGTATAATTTTATCAGCAACTGTTAGTATGCTATTTCTGAAGAGAACTTGCATACTCAAAGTAGATACTTAAAAAGGAAATACATTGTTTGAGGAGGGCTGAGGTGATGTGCTTTATCTAATGTATGAATAGAACTTTAGAGAGCAGTGAAAAAAGATTTTTCAGCAGCAGCATAAAAAGATGTCTGTTTAGTTTGTCAATACATCTAAAGGGGAAAATGTACATTATGTAGAAAATAAAACATGCAGCATTTCCTAGAAAGCAGCTTGACAACTCAAAGAATATATCCACATAAAATAGAAACTTACTTTACTTTGGTATGGAGTTGAATATTCTTGAACATAATCTGTGCAAGTTTATGGCTGCCATATGGCTTTCATGTGATAAATTGCTAGAGTGTGTAAGTAAATAAGAATACACAAAACAAATCATACAAATTAAATCATGCAATTCCTAACAGAATGTTTAAGATCTAGGCTACTGTTGGCAGATCAATGGTCAAGCATATGTAATTTTCAAACTAGCAGAGGATGTTTATATGGATCATTCTGATAGTTAATCAATTTACCATATATTAAGTATGCAGCCTTCCTAGCATTAGAATGAGGTACTCTTCAAGCAAACCTTTTCCACTTCTATTTAGTACTTCTTTTCTGTACAAATGGGATGCTTTAAAAACTACTAGAGGTGGAATATTTATTTTTTTTCTGATAACAGGCTAAGCGATTAAGAGGTCCAAATCTCACTGATTTTTTGAAGGGAAAAAGAAGAAAAATGTGGTATCTACCTTTTGTCACCTCTTTTGGAAACCCTTTCTTTGGTGACCCATAGCAAAGAATTCAAATTAGTTGTCTTTTCCAACTTCCTCTTATTCTTTTGTTGTGAAAGACTTTTGGAGAAAAGTAAGACTGAGACCAGGGCTGACATGGCATGGAAACGAAGAAACAAGCAGATCTTAAAAGCATTGCCCAGCTCTACAAGAACAGGCATGATCAGGAGTTAATCACAGCAATCTCTACATGTTTTGATGAATGACAGATCCTGTGCTAGAGTCATTTAACATAATTTTGGAGGATGATGCCTAGAAAATCACCTGCAGTGTGTGGTGAGGTAACTGAGTGGAGGGAATAAGTTTTCTTTCTCTAAAAATATACTTGACTGATGTAGAAATGTGTAGATCTGGTGCCAATATAAAGGAATAAGGCAGAAAGGAGACAAGATGCAAATATTCTTGTTCACTTTGTTACAATTATGCAGCTTTTCTGGTAACCCTGTTTGTTAGAAATAGTTGGATCCCTGCTTTTGGTGGACTTTTTAAATAGTTCTTGTTAAGAAGACTCAGATGTTTCTGAAAATTAGATTAGGGTAAGAATAATGCTGTCAATATACAAGTAACTATATTTTTAAGTAAAGCCTTGTGCTTATACTTTGGAAAACGAACATGGAATTTGGAGATTATGTCAGATGAGAATCAGGGAAGTTCCTCTTTTCTGTGAATGCTGGTTTGAATTTCCACTTAATTAGTGGATTTATTACATTTTTTTTCCAAGCTATTTGTTATATTCCAAAACTCATCTAAAATGAGAGAGTCCAATGTAACAAGATCACTATAACTGCAATATCAAAGTGCTAAAGGATTTAAGGAAGTGTCCAAATTTACTGGCCTCCATAAATTTAATTTAACTGAATGTATTCAAATTACAAAATTCTCTTTAATAGTATGGCAATGTACTAATTTGTTCCCATGAAAGTCTTGTCGTAGAGCAGTGTAATCTCAAAGCCCTATGAGAAGTGTTGTTATTTTCCTGTCCTTTTTCATTTGATAATTTATTTACTGCTCTCTAGAAAACAAAGCTCCTTCCAAATTAAAATTAACATGTACATTTCAAAATGCTTATTTGATAAGAGATATAATTGAAATCCAAAGATTTAACATTAGAATGTAAGGAAAAATTGACATTCTGAAACAAAACCAATCATTTAAGAACTACAGAATGCATTGTTTAATAATGGTCAGTCTAGCATTCATCAATACAGACAAGTCTTTACTCAATACTGAACACAAACAATGATTTATATTAGACTAGGCAAAGTCGATATAATGGGAAGCAAAGTCAAAGTCAAATGAGAGGTTTCAATAAGAAACCACAGAAACAAGCAAAGAAATTCAGATTGGAACTTGTTTAATAGGAAAAAAACCCACCTCTCTATCACAGTCCATTTACCGCTGCCGTGGTACACCATCTAAATGTACATCAAATAAAAAATTACTAATTTTCTCACTGACTTTTCAATAGTATTTCAAATTAAATTACCATTGTATGTTTATGCTTATCTGTGTACTTTTTTTTTCAATTATTTAAGATGTTTATTCATTACTGGGGGCACATTAGAAGTATTGTGATATCTTCCACTGCCTCTTTTGTGTTTGTATTTTACTTTTATCACAGCATAGAAATTAGTTATATAAAGCTGAAGGCTTTTAAATCAACATTATTAAACTTTTACCAATGAAATGCACATTATAAACAGCACCATAAATTTAAAAAAAAAAAGTGTAAAATCTGGGCTAAAATAGAAATATAGGTCACTTTCTGACATTACACCTAGAAAGTGCTTGAAAATGGAGTAATATTAACTCAGAGACACAACTTAGAATAGATCCTATTTGAAGAATAACAGTAGAACAATAATTTTGCTTCTCTTTCTAAACTTTGATACAGTGCATGCTCCAACTAGGCCTGAGATAATCAAAAGAATATTTAAAAATGATTAATTTTTATTAACTTGTAGTATCCCTGTACTATAAAGACAACAGAAATGCTATCATTTGGATCACTTAAACTTAGAAATAAGGCATACTTTAACAGTGGCAGCAATTAACTTAAGGAGCAGCTAAGCAAGAGTAAAACTTGATTTTCCCATTTTCTTCTTCAAGAGAAGACCTGGATACATGAGGGTGTTCTCCTATGTTGGGTTTGTTTATCTGTTTTCCTACAGAAGAAACTTTTCTTCATCTCCTCTATT
The DNA here is from genome assembly GCA_009823435.2 of Nymphicus hollandicus. NCBI lineage: Eukaryota > Metazoa > Chordata > Aves > Psittaciformes > Cacatuidae > Nymphicus > Nymphicus hollandicus. The sequence goes on along the minus strand of WTXV02055901.1, from coordinate 7,515 downwards.
ACTCTTATATTTCATCCGTCAAAATTTTTTCACCATCCTTGGGCTGCAGCTTACTGCCACCTCCATTATAAACAGCTACTAGACCACTAAAGAATCACTAAAATTATGCAAGTTAGAAAAAAAGAGAAAAAAATAACATTCATTGTCCAAGGTCAAGAGCTGTCTACTGTGGGATCACCCAAATACAAAATTAACCTGTTCGCAACAGGTACACTGTAGTCAAACGCAAGTTATTGGCGACTGTGTCAACTGTGAGGTCAGACGAAAAGACACAGTACACAACCACACGTTAAAGCCTATCAATCCATGAAAGCCTTATGGGAACAGAGTGCATGACTGGCAGTGCAAGGAGAGGAGGAGTTTGTTACCCACTTGTCAAAGCTCAAATAGTTAAATATTATTAACTGTATTTCAACATGTCCCATTAGAATTAAAACCAATATTTAATCTTTGAGAAAGAAAATCTATACTCCCTATACTGAATATTCAGGTCACTGGTGCTATACATGTCTCTTTCCAGTAAAATATCCACCACTAGTATCATTTAGCCTTGGCAGTGAAATCCTAGTTCATTTTATCATTAATATTATACTCCCTGGGCAGATACGAAATATACAGGCTTTCGGAGTTAAACATGTAAACCCAAAACATTTTCTTTGTTATTTTTCAAAACTGGCAGTTATCAGAGGGAGATAAATTCAAATAAACACAGAGATATTGAATCTCACAGCTCTCCATTACTATACAAGCCCTACTCTCTGCACTGAGGGCTGAATACAAACTCGATATTGTCTATTTATAGCAATTACCAGCTTAACTGTATCAGTATCTCCTGTGAGTTTTCACTGATAGAGTTACGCATCTGCGTAGGTGCAGTTTGACACCAATATAGCTGATGTCATCGCGATGAACATGAGTCAGCTGTATCAGTCTGAGGATTTTTATAGCAATACCTCTGTGATTACATTAAGGAAGGCAGGGAGTGTGTTCATTTTACCAGCAACACTGCTGACTGTAAAGACAACCCTAATTTCTCAGTGAGACCAGTTTGATCAGAATGCAGCTTACTGCTGAGTTCATGTGCCATAAATGTCAAACCTGGTAAAAAAAACTATCCAAAGGTGGAAAAAAAGGAAAAGGCGCAGAAATAAAAGAAAAAAAAAAAAGAATATGATACTGTAAAGGGCCAAGCAAAATGTGGCAGGAAAGGCAATAACACTTATTTAAAATAGTTTTTAATCAACAGTAACCTTCAAATTAAAGAAGTTGGCTGATAAAGATATTTAAGCAGCTAATGGGGAGTCTTAAATCCCAAGTCTGAGAAGGTGTTAGTGTGATAAGACCTCTTCTCCCAGAAAAATCCTTGCTCAGAGCTGCCCAGTTTCTGTTGCAGGTGTTTGTGACAGCTGAAGCACATATCCATTCCCAGAATGGCCTTGAACTTGACAGGACAGTGCTACTCAGAGATACAGCCATCTCCTGTTTTGAGGTCAGGTTCTGATATGTATAAGTTCTGATGCCTGAGTTCTCAGGAGGCATCATCCAGTGGGAGGTAGAGTCAACCAACCTAACCAAACCTCTGGTTATCCTTTAACTTTAAAATACTGGGTTTAACGGGTAAAGGAGAATGTTTAACTTCTGAAGTAATCAAATGAGAAACAACCATGTGCACAGGACTTACAGCTGTAGTAGCTGGGATGTAATGTTTTCCTGTACCATAAGGGGAGATTGGTTTGTGCTTTCCAAACACTAACAGAAGAGCATGAATAGGTCTATATGCTGGGAGATTGCTGTAATGTCTCAACAATTACCTTATGACAATATTGTCCCTAATCCCTGAATGAAGTACCAAGGTTGCAGCTTTTGGTAGGATTTCAGCCAGAGGCCCTGCATGCTGAGCTCCAGGCTGGTCTGAAATCAGTGCTGCAGCTACTTACATTTCACCCTGAGGCACCTGACTCTTCCTATATAGCTAAAAAGTCTTACCGAATGTTCTGCAGCCCTTGCCTAAGATTAGGTCTCTGCAGCTTTTAGGAATATAAGTCCTTTACTGACCCAGCCCTACTTAATCTTAGACAACAGAATTATCTGAAGTGTGGCAGTTGTAAAATATTCTGTAATGGAAAATGCTCCTTTTATGATTTGGTTCACATCTTCCAAACACATGCCTTTGAGCAGGACTTCTTCAGCATTCAGAGAGCATAACGAGGTAATGATAAATTACTGGTTTTGATGTCTGTTTGGCTAGCAGCCACTAGCAGCGGTTAGGATCAAGAGAATGACAGATGTCCTTTATAATATATCAGTTACTGAGGGGAAGATCCCAGATCTGAAGCACTGTAAGTCCCTTCAAGAGAAGGACATAAAGGTGGAAAATATCACAGAGTTAGAATTAGATTATACAAAACACATATTTCAGATAACTACCTTAGGCATCTCTTTCATTTTTTTGGGTTGGTCTGCTAAGTTTAGTTATAAAAGATGAAATCAAGTAGTTAGATTGCTGTAATAGACTGGTTATAGAAAATAGATTGCTGAAAGAGACTGGAATAGAATAAATATTCTGTTCAGGACAATAAGTTAAGAATGTTTATCAGTTTTATAATGTGAATAAATTTACAGTTTGTTAGAAAGAGTGTTGCTACGCTTCCCAGAGATAACCTTTTGCTCTCCTACTTTTTCTGAGTGATACTGATGCTTCCAGCTGGGATATATTAAACCAGAAACAGCTGTATCCTCTCCACAAATTAATTTGTTACTAACAACCCATATGTCTGTTGCCTGTCCTTCTTTCTGAAACTGACAACTGCATGCCACACAGCATGCAGGGGCTTGGGGCACACCATAGAGGCCAAAAAAAAAAGAAGAGCCAGCAGTCAAGACTGGTGTGAATTATATTGTTTTGCTCTGTACCATAACTAGTTTTTCACACAGACAGGCACAGAAAAAGAAGACATTTAGCATTTAACTTTTTTAAGGTAGGACATTTCCCACATATTGCTTGCTTGTGCCCTGCCACACTGCAGCTCTGGCCTCCAGAAGGGACTGCACCTTGTCCTTCCTGTCCATTGTCAGAGACTTGGGTTTTCCTCTCTTCTCAGAAATTTTCTCACACTCAAGAGTTTAAATTTATAACAAATTTCATGTTGCTTTTTCCAAAGGTTGATTTAGGCTGTTCTCTTTTGGCAGCTGGAATATGTACAAATCTCAGAATTTCTCATGGAGATGAAAAATGGATATATATTTTTTTTTCCAAGCAGATGACTATTTATATAAAGCTTTTGAATGGTAAAATAAGGCAAGAAAAAAAAAAACAACAACTTCTAATTTGTCACAACTGACACTTTCACAATTTTACTTTGGGCTTAGACTAAATATGCATTCAACAAGTTGATGAAAATTTTCTTTTGAAATGCTTTAAACTCACTACAGAGAATGCCAAAGCCCACTTAACACTATGTAAGAGATATCTGTGGGTACCAATAAGCCTTTCCATGTGGAACAACAGGCTGCAACATAGTGCAAAATTACTAACTTGGCTCCTCAACCTCAGACAGATATGTTTGCGTATTTTCAATGTTGTGCTATTCTTTCAGCAAGACTAACCCTCTGTGCAGAAATGGCAAATTTCATATTTAGTATAATGGTCAAGTTATGCCACCAGTAATTTAACCCAATGTAAAGTAGCACATTAATCTTGGAGTATTGTCCATAATTCCAGAGGCACCATGGTTTACATATATGTATATATATGTACAACATGTATATTTATGTACATATACACACACACACACACAAAAACTGACCAGTCATTAGATTCAAGTCCTGAGTAGAAAAGTACAACATGTCTCCATTTTGTTAGAGATTATTTCTCTTGTACACTGTCAGATTTCTTTTCCTGTTTTATGTAGCAAATGACTAGGGATGGACAATTTCTGTTGGTGTAAAACACAATGATTGCAAGCTACACTCAACTGAAGTCCATTTAAAGAGTTCAGGGAAGTAGACTTCTTATTCCTTCATGTTTCTTTTTTGTAACTTCTGTGAAGACTAAATTTAATATTCTTTAGTAGTCTGGCCAATTTACTGGAAGGATAGACTTTGCCATTCTTTTCCACAGTGGACTGTAGGGAGACTGAAAATTGAACACATTTTGGCTCCTAAGTTCCAAACAATTCCCACTCTTAACAAATTATTGATGCAGCTCACCATGCCTAATTTTCAGTTCTCCAAAAGTTAGATGTCTCAGTATTAGCCATCTGACACAGTCTTTATATTCAGTGTGCAGAAATGTGTGAACTTCAGGAAAATGATTAATCTCATCCTAAAATAGGTATAAAAAATTTGAACAAATGATTCAGCTGAAAAAGTTCCTGTTCCTTTCCATTAAATCTGATGATTAGCTGAGATTTAAACATTTAAGGACTTTTAAATGTTTGAGTTCATCTGGATGAATTCCAGCTATAATGCTCATTGTGTTTTGTTTGGGTTTTTTTCCTCACATCATCCTCAAAAGTAAGCATGAGCTTTTCAACCTAAACAAGAACATTAAATTCTGGATATCACTTTGAACACTGAGAAACAGAAGCATAGAAAAATAAGAGGTGTATTAAGAGAGATTTCACTGGAAAAATGTGAAAACTGAAAATCGTCAATAGAGATTTGTAAATTGATTTCAAAATTATTTTCTCCTTTGCTATTAGAGGGGTGCAGGCTTGTTTTATTTGTAAATGAAGAAGTTAAATGACCATTTTTCAAATAGACCGAGCAACAAAAAAGCTGACAAGAGGAAATCTATGGGCATTGGTAATATTATATTTGAGAACTCAGATGTGTACTAATAAGCATACAAGAAAAAATCAGTTATTTACAGTCTTACTATATTATAAAAGCAAATGCATTGGAAACACTAAACAAAGGCTAGACTATTTCACAATGTTTCCTCCATTATATTATAGCATTTAATAAAAACACGTTTGCCAAAAATATCAAGACTCAAATGCTAAAGTACATGCAATATCCTGATGCATGATTGTTCAGTTTGACAATTCTTCCAACATCTTTGCAAAAATAATGTTCTCCACATTTTTTTCCTGTTCTCCTCACTAAACAAGTTTGTTGCACAGAATACAGGACCTATTGACAGAGCCCAGAGACAAAGCTCTCATTGATTATCTCACTTAAGCTTCAGAGAAAGGTGATCCCTTCCTTGAGTCAAAATTATGAAAGGATCTTTATGTTATTATAATGTGAGCAATAATGTTAAACAGACAAAAGGAAATGGGAATTCAGTGAATTCCCACACTGCACTGATGAGACTGAAGCAATAAAATTATTTCTTTCCTCTTGCCTTTCTACTTTGTCCCACTAAGTCGCAGAATGGAAACTGAGATCACCAGTGGCAAATAAAAATATCTGCTTTACAAACAAGAATAAAGAAGAAATTATTAATGGAAAAAGTAGGGAGTTACATTTGTTTTTCCTAACATCTCTGTATATTGACAAAATTACAAGATATCATAGTTAGAATTACAGATTTAGACATTCACTTGCAAATCTCATGTTCTAAGACTTTCTACCATAGGTAGCTTGAGGCACCACTGTAGAGTCAGGGAATTTTATTTATACAAGTTTCATTAACTTCTTTTCAAAATTAGCAAGATCCATTGTTTCAAGACGGTAATTTAAATGGCTGAAAAGTAGAAAGCAAGAACTCGGAAAGCTTTTTCTTTCTGAAATGTCAGAAAGAGATTTTTTTTTTTTCCCTTATTTTTTTAAATTTTCCTTTTGTTTTTTTTTTTCCTTTCTTTTTCCTTGGTTTTTTGTTTTTTTTTTTTTCTGGCTGGAAACTGGAGTTAAATGTCATTCATGGGTGTCTGATAACAACTAGAACAAGTACTTCCTGCCTCTGATTTCCAGTCTACATAATTTACCTTAATAGAAAATAAAAGAATTTGCATAAAAATGAAAAGAGGCCACAGTCACAGGCAGAAACAAAGACACAACAATGTAAGACAAATGTATGTGCTAAGTTCATATAACAAGAATTTATTTGTATATCATTCCCAGTGTATATCATTCTGTATATCATACTGTGTTCAGCTCTGGAGTCTTCAGCACAAAAGGGATGTGGACCTGCCTGAGTGAGCCCAGAGGAGGACCACAAAGATGCTCCGAGGGCTGGAGCACTTCTCCTACGAAGAGAAGGTTGAGAGAGATGGGGTTTCTCAGCTGGGAGAAGTGAAGGCTCTGGGGAGACCTTATAGCAGCCTTCCCATACCTAAATGGGGCTTACCAGAAGCTGGAAAGGGACTTTTTACAAGGGCATGGAGTGACAGGACAGGCTTTAAGAAGAAAGAAGAGAGATTTATATTAGATATTAGGAAGAAATTCTTCACTGTGAATAGTTGCACACTACTTGTGAAGTTACATAAATATATTTGATGCAAACATCAATATAGTTAGACCCAGGAAGAAAGTTATGAGGATGTCTGTGAACAAATCCCTAGTCTGTTTTATATGGATTTGTTTTAAGTCAAAAATGTTTAGTTTTTCTTAAAGAAGAACTACTTGCTCTTAACCAAAACATTAGTATCTTTATGATGTTTTACATGTGTATAAAAAAAAAGTTATAATCCAAATGAACAATAGTTTATATGTGCCTTTTGGACTAGGATCCATTTGTTCTTTATACAAGGACCAGGATCCTTCTTTGCTTTTAAGCAACAGTGTTCACATCAGAGACCAGATATCACATACACAACTGTAATGAAAATAGAGATTAATGGGCTAAAAAACTGTAAGACTGGTCATAAATGTGAGTAGATCTGGTGTTGGAAAATATGGAGGATTTACTGTGTTTGAGTTACAAAAAGATACTGCTACAGAGCTGTCTAATCCTTAAAACTATGTGAAAATAAGCAGGCACTGGAAATAAATGGACAAAAGTAGTTGTATCAGTAAGTCAATTTGATCTTTAATTTCTATTTCTGTATAACCCTCCTGCAAAAATGTTTGCTCCTTTGAAGTTGGCATGCTTTTCAAGGGACAATTAACAAAGCTGTTATGCATCCCTCATCCTTCTCTGGAGAACAAAACAGCTCATCTACTTTCACAGATGTGCCACCCTATTCCTGGACTGAAATGTCAGATCTTCAGGGACAGCACACCCCATGGTTTGAGACACACAGTAATTTAAATTTAGATCAAGTCAACAGGAAAAGCTTCACGTCACAGAGCATTCCATTAGTTGAAGGGAAGTGACAGAAGACATTGTTAAATAGGTAAAAAATTCAACTTCAAAACATTTTATAAATGTGAATGGCTCAGTAGGAATAAAAAATTGTAATTAATAAATTCTCTCTTTCCATCTCTAGATTTTCTGAAGTCCTTCCTTGAGTATGTTTGTAATAATTGATTACAGAAGAGATTCAAGAAATATTACAGTATCACAGTATCACAGTATGCTAGAGATTGGAAGGGACCTCAAAAGATCATCTAGTCCAATCCCCCTGC
>WTXV02055898.1:0-11709 GCA_009823435.2 Nymphicus hollandicus | reverse complement strand
GCACCTCCTGTATGAAGACAGGCTGAGAAAGTTGGGGCTGTTCAGCCTGGAGAAGAGAAGGCTGCGTGGAGACCTCAGAGCAGCCCTCCAGTATCTGAAGGGGGCCTATAGGGATGCTGGGGAGGGACTCTTCATTAGGGACTGTAGTGATAAGACAGGGGGTAATGGGTTCAAACTTAACCAGGGGAAGTTTAGATTGGATATAAGGAGGAAGTTCTTTACTGTGAGGGTGATGAGACATTGGAATAGGTTGTCCAAGGAAGTCGTGAATGCTCCATTCCTGGCAGTGTTCAAGACCAGGCTGGACAGAGCCTTGGGTGATATGGTTTAGTGTGAGGTGTCCCTGTCCATGACAGGGGGGTTGGAACTAGATGACCTTAAGGTCCTTTCCAACCCTAACTGTTCTATGATTCTATTCTATGATTGTATGATTCTAAGAAAAAAATCCGTCTTTACAGCTTATCCAACAGCATAGGTCTGTAGGGCACAGATTTGACCTCCTTTACTCTGAAAGCAGGGAGAATCAGTCTTCTCAAAATGATGAGATTAATATTGCTGAGCCCTAGAACTCACACTGCAGCTAATGACTGTTTTTCAGAAAGTCATCTATGGGCAGTTTCAAGATTTCCTCCATTCCCTCCATGAGTGCTCTGCCTTATGTATGAAACAACTGCAGTCCAACATAGCCTATCAGTCAGTGGATGTTATGTTATACTCACATGGTCAACATCCTACAGTATTTTCTTCACTGAAACTCCCAAAATACTGTGCAGATTTTGTTAGGATAAGGACAGTGTGTTTGGCAAGCAATGGCACCGTACAACAGACACTAAACATGAACCTGAACAAAATTCAGAATTCCTTTTCCACCAGTTCTGACACTTTCTTCCCTTTTAGATCAGGTAAAAAAGCTGAAAGAAAAAAATCAACTCTGAAAACTATAAAATTTTGGGTTTGGTTGTGGTTTTTTTTGTTTGTTTGTTTGTTTTATAAGGGAAAGGTTCTGCTGTTCCCAAATTAAAAGTTTTTATTTAAAATTAAGATGACATTGAAGTACCTCTACCCAAGGAGCCATGGCACACATTACAATTGCATTTGCAATGCTTGAGATCCTCATTCTCCCCTCGTATGAAGCTACTTGGCAGATTATGAGAGCCCTATCTACTAAGATGAGACACAGTTAAAAAGATTTACATTGTGATTTAACCTGAAACTGCTCACATCAAAACATTTAAGTGGTTGACAGTGTTTTATTTTTGAGTATAATCAATTTTGACTAAAACCGGTATATCTGGGATGTATTTTTTTCTGAAGAAAATTAGGAAGGCAGAAGGGTGCAGCAAGGAAAGCCAGACTTCCTCAAGAAATTATTTATTTTGCTAAAACAGCGTTATCACTCAAAAAATCATTTCAGTGGAAAGTTTGCAATATTCAGAATGGCACAATTTTTTGACGCTCCCTTTCCACAAAGAAATGAGATACTAATTCATTCTCAAGAGAACTAGAGGGATTTGTTGTTCGCTTTGTTTTTAAAGGAGGATGTATATTCAGTCCCATTGGAATTGAAAGAACATCTCAGACCTGAATAAAAATGCATTCCAAAAGATGTCAAGAGGAAAGCTTTTGCACAGCCAGCCTGTTCAAGAGCTTGTTACAGCCAGTGCTTTCAACCAATAGCTGTAATAAGAGCTGAATTTATACACAAACATTTAGAAAGCAAATACATAAATAAGGGGGGGGGGGTAAGGCGGGAGAACTTCACAGCATTCGGTGCAATATTATGAGCACAGCATTAGAGAAAACCATGCATCTGTTTTATAGTTGGTTTATATTCTTCTCTTGTGTGTGCATTTTATGCACATAAAAATTAACAACCTTTGACTATCCATTTGTATTTATAACATCTGCAGTACCAATGGGTGCACTTCTAGTTTCTCTGTCCCAGGCTTGCTAAGCATCCTAATTTGGAAAGAAAATGCCAGATAACTCTCCAGGGGAACTTTCACAATGTCAACATCTCTTAATTCCTAGACATCCTAATGTCACCAGTGGGAAGTCTATAATAAAGGAAATCCCACTGGCAGTGAAGCAGGGTACAGATAGAATTGCTGGTCTTTGCTTTTTCTGTTTGAACCAATCAAGGTGTAACTAACTACAGGCTGAGATTGAAGTGGTCTTTCTGCCTTGGGGTAAAGAACATATTTTCACTATGTAAATGAAAAACATTACTGAAAAAGATGAGCTCAGGAAACTATATTCATACATTCCTACTACAACTGGTCCTCCAGTAGTCCTATTCAGAATTGGATGGATTACCCTAGAGACCTGTTGTTCATGAGTACATGGACAGTGTTTTTTACCAAAGTTTCTTCTCTGAGGCCTCTGGAGTTCACCACTGCCTTACAGAAAAAAAACTAAAACCCAACAAAATAAATACCCAAACAAAACACAAACAACACAGCAAAACCACAAGGCATCCAGAGGACCACTGGTACAAATCTCTGAATTCAGCTCACAGACTATTTTTGTGATACTTTTAAGAGAGAGAAATAAAAGATCAGTTTCTCCCCTGCTACAGATTGCTGCAGTGAAAATGTTCCAGGTGATGCGCAGCTGGTTCAATTCAACTATTTCCATTTGCAGATAGGTTCTTTAGCTGTGAAGAAGCTGCTAGCTTCTTCTGCTGATAAATTCAAGATCTCTTTTGAGTCAGCTGTGTTGTGGGGGAGCAGGGGAGTATCTCCAGAGGGGAAAAAAAAGTTTCTGATGAGCTGCATCCACTGACACAGTGAAACTGCATCTGCCTGGGATTGCCTGTGTGTACTTTTGATGTTAGCCCTTCCTCACCAAGAACAGGCAGAAGTGAGATAGTGGATTATGATAGAAAGCTTTTTTAAGAGAATTACTGGTGAGAAAAAGGCCATGTCACAAACTTCATGTAAACACTGGGTCAGTTGAGCTGGGAAATCCTCTTCCCAGTCTGTGGGGAAGTCCTGTTTACCCAAAAAGTGCATTGCACAAAACCGAACATTTGAGAAGGGTGTCTTTGAGACTGCTGTCAAGACTGGCTATGCCCAAGCCCTGTGCCCATACCCAGGCATCAAGGAGCACAGCACACTGGGGCTGTTCATGGAGCACAGAACACTGTGAACATGGAACACTCCACAGGAAAAGCCAATCTGGAGGCAGATCTTCATGAGCAATGAGGGCATAGCCAAGGCATCCATGTGACAGAGAAATATAAATTTGGGCAGAATTTTCTTCACTTTAGTCCTTGTCAGCCATGAAAACCCTGCAGGTCTACTTAGTTGTTATAGAAACTCTCCTCCACAACACCGATGGCTCCTTTGCAGATTTTATGTTAGAGAAATAAGAACTATATTTCAGCTTGAAAATGTGTTTTGCCAAGCAGGGGGTTCAGGTTTGTTTGTTCCAGCAAGATGAATAGCACCCAAGTTAAAAAAAGCCATAAGCTTCATATATTTATTTTGTTCATGTTTGCTGTGCTGTGGGGTGAGTTTACCTTGGCTAACACATGCTCACAGGAAATGAAATAAAAACTGCATGGAAAAGAATATCTCTAAAATGAACAAAGAAATAGAGATTGTTCTTAGCAATCAATACTTGTGTGCAAGAGTGGAAAGGGCATAGGATTTGGTGCTACTGTGCTGCTTCTTGTCTTGGTCTGACTTACCAATAAGTTACAGGAAAAAAATGCTAAAGGAAAATAGTAAAGGAAAGGCATTTTTCTCAGGAAAAATGGAAATGGCTTTTTCTGTAGAAATTAAATTTCCCCAGTTATTAAAAAGCAAAGAGAAATGGCTGCCAATGAGACAGAGCCGACAGGCAATGTAAATTGTCAGGAGCTGAAGTTAGAGCCCACAAATGCTTTTCAAGGGATCTGTCACTAAAAGCTACATTCTCATCTCAACTACCAAGCCCCTTGTTCCCCTCTCCACACTTCCTCATGGCAAATTAATCCAGTTTTTTTCCTTTCCTTTTTGTCATGTTAATTGTAAGTTGGAGCAGTTCCTCCCACCCTACTCGGACCCAGGCTGTCGCAGGGGTGAAGGAGCTGCAGGGCTGGGAATGAGCAGCGAGGGGCTGATGAGAGCCAAAGGCTGCTTTTTTGGGCTGGACCTCTTTATGCTCAAAACATCTGTCAAACACAGCTTTACTTCCAAAATCTTGCAGGCCTGCACTGACTCTTAATTAGCCTGAGTTCCCTTCAGACCTCTGCAGCAGTACAGGTCTCCTTTACAGAGTTAGAAAGTTATAAAGAGCAGTTTATCCTATGACAGAGACATAGAAATGTATTTTTTTTCCATCAATATTGGAGAATTCATGTTTTTCATTATAACAGTGTTCTCCAGATAACAGTGCAGAGATCTGTGTGCATAGGAACAATAGTTTCTGACTAGACCTAAATGTGTTACTTTACAATAATCTTCAGGAAGCAGGAAACTGTTGCCAAGACAGTACTTCATATTTTACAGTGATCTTAGCAGTTAGAAAAATGGATATATTTACAAAATTATGAATCAATTATCAAAATGAGCAATTAGCAGAAAGAATCTTCTTTGTGTTACTTGATACCTCTTTGGAGGGTGCCATTCAAATAACCTGAGAGAAATTCCACGCTCATTTTTCTATTGAAGTAAACAAACTCAGACTGTACCTGGTCTCATTTGTGTTGCAGAATTCTGGGATTCCCATTGAGAAAACTTTTCCAACTCTACGGAAGTATTACACACAGTTACATGGCATAACAGCTCTGCTTTTGTACTTACTGCATTTCTGCAACTGGCTGTTACAGAATTGCAAAGTTGCATTAAGTAAAAAGAAAGTCTGGTCATATGCATGCAGCTATTTACTATAATTATCATTTTGTTGTCTTCAAGATGTTTACTTTAAACTGTAAGATGCTGTATTCTGGTCACCAATCCATCCAGACAGCCAAGTCTGCTTTTGGTCCCAGATTTGAAATGACTGAATTATTTTTTCTATCCCTTTGGTATCAATTTTATCTTCCTGACAACAGATTTGGAAAGACTAAAAAAGTTGCAAAACATAAACGTACCTGCAGGGCCATCGAGTGCCCCTAAAATTTGCCGCTTAGCTTCACAGTATTTTGCCTCTCATATACAATAGCATATGAAAGACTGCTTCAGTAGCCTGGGATTAACACTTAAAGTAATGACAAAAGCTCCTGAAAGCAGAATCCAGCATGTTATAGAAAGGAAATATCACTAAACAAGCTTTGGAAATTCATTTTTTGAAAACAAGAACTTCTCTTAGGCTTTCCTATATATATATATATATATATATATATATACACTCATGCTTTTGAAAATTCATGCTGTCAGATTTTCTCACTCCAATGCAAAGTTGATTAACTTTGCCAGACTAGAGTTGGCAACTTCAGCAATTTTCTCCAACCAGTGAAGCCAGAAAGTGTGAAAGCAGGGAAATTGTTTCCCTTTAAAGTATGTTTTTGACAATTCACATATGTGTTGTCAAGATATGGGCAGAAGTCTGCTTTGCTTAGCTGAATATCAGTGCTGGGCCTCCTGCCACCATCACATCCCCATAAACAGGTTTGGCTCAAGTTGTAGCACTGCTGAAATGGAGGAAAACAAACCTACTTTTACATCTTGTGAATTAATACTTGACCCTGTGTCTTGCCTATACTACTCAAGGCTGCAACCTGTTTAAAGCATGAAGAAAATCCGTTAAGTAAACTTCGATTCCTTGATAGTAATTCTAACGTGGCATATTCTTCATTTGGCTGCAGGCAGAAAGTCCAGTGACTGTCTTGAAAAGCAAGGTTTTGCCAGTTCTACCACATGCTTCTCACATTTTTGATGGCTGTACTGTACATGTGTCAGAAATAACCACAAGGAATGTGAGTACCTCAGGCAATAAAAGACAAGTTTCCAAGTGGATCTACGGTAGCTTTTGGAACAGAACCATAATCCTAGTTGTGTGCCAGCTAGCAAAAGTTAGTTCACCCTTCTCCCAAACAAGGATTTTAATTACACCAAGCTGTAGCAGATTCAGCTGAAGTTTTTGAGAAGACAAAACTCTCATGCTTTGAATAACAGAGGCTCAGCTTGGAGGCTGAAGCCTTGCTGTAACTTATGCCTGGTGTAGACTGGGATCCTGATTCCATACAATTTGGAAGAAACTTTTGACATGATGTTTCAAAGGTCTCCTCCGTTCTGGCAGCATGTCAGAGAAAAGAGTCCATTAAAATGACTGTGCAGTTCTTTGCATGTTCTGCAACGGGGGGTTTACTGTAGAGTTGGTTCTTGGTATACAAAAAAATCTGTTTTAAAACAGTAACTAAGATTCAATCTAATTCCTTTCAGTACTAAATTCCAGGAAAGGTCCTTCCAAGGAAGCCATGTTTTGCTAGAGGAGTGAAAAAAAAATAAACAGACCTTTTTAAGCATTAAAAAAAAGTTAAAACCAGGGGCTAGGATGACAGGGTGGCACATGGCACAGATGGGTACCTCAGCCCCAAAGGCTGCTCTTACATTTGCCAGCAGATCCATGGCTCTCCCATGCTCCACCCACAGAAGGCCCAAGTAAACTCATCCTTCTTTAGCATGATACTTAATGGCTGTGTTTTCAGCCTCATCGCCTGAGAAATGCTAGTAGTTTCTGTACTCTAAATATAATAATAATTTTGAATTACATTCAAGTGTGGACACAAGCTAGGTTCCAGTTTTACTTCCTTTCCTTCTGCCTTCCAGGCCCTTCTTCACTTTGGAGCTCCTGGGATTGTAGTTGTTTTTTTGCAGTAGTCATCCTGCTGTTGATTCAGCATCAGATTCATTTCTTTAGAACCCTCAGAACCTTCTGCAAGGAAAACTGCCTGCTGTTCCCATTCCAGGATTTGCCCCTTTTATTGCTTGAGTGACACTTGTCTTTACTGCAATCCATCCATTCTATTTGTCTGATCTCTTCAAACACAATTGTCAGGATTTTTTGAATGTTAATATTATCTTCCAAAACTTTTGCAGCCCTTCTCAGCTCATCTACTAAGTGTCACAGTCCTATCTTACAGTCCATTATACAGGTCGCCAGTGAAACCTTTGGGCAAATCCTGAGATGGTTCACTGCAGAGCCCTGATCATCCTTCCTGACAGTGAACAATTAAAAATACTGTCCACAGATCTTTGTATGGTTCTGCTCCCAACCTGCAGGAGGATCTTCTAGGTCATATTCATTGGGTTTTATTTTATGGTTGAGAACAGGAAGCTCTGATATCCCAGTCCCTTTCTTATTTTTGCTGATTTTGAGGCCATGATAAAGCTTTTACCTCTATCTGTCTCACCCAGTGTCAGAGAAAAGTGGGTAATGCTATTTTATCTGGTGCCTCATAGATGTTCTGTAGGGCTTCATGTGCAGCAATGCAGAATATGAGATGCTCTGAAAAGAAGAACTTCGGCAGTAAGTGCCCCAAATTGATATGAATCCTAGTGGAGAACATCTGTCAATATAGAAGGAAAGAACATGATTCAACTTTCGTCTCCTATGAAAGCTGAACTATTTAATTTAGTTACTTCAGGGAATACCAGCAAGAAAACAAACATGAAAGAAATTCTTAAATCAAGACAATATTCATTCCCTCCCTACCAGCCACAACTCAGGTCAATTGCTGAGTTTGCAGGAACTCTAAATGCTTTCCCTTGCCTCAAAACATCACTTCTTTATCAATTTTATCTCTCACAATTTTAAGATACTCCCCCTCAGTGCATTTGCAAGCACCTTGCAATGGACTCCCCTGCCACCCTCTGTCTCTGATTTAGAGCATAATTTCATGAATGACAAGAGATGACCTCCCTCGCTTCCTTTGTGGGCTGTTCTCAGCTGGCTTGCTCAACATAGTTCTGGTCTTCATTGCATAGTGCTTCATCTTTATAGCTGTTATTAGACATTTATATCACTTTCCCCTTATGCCAGGTATTATTGACAGGGGTTCCATTCTACAATGTATCAAACATATACTGGAAAATGCTTTTGGCAATGATTTTGGGGTTTTTGTGTTATTTTGTTTAGCAGTCAGGCTGCACCACACATGATTTAAACTTGTTGCTTTGCATGGGCTCGGGACTCAAAATACAGAAAGGCAACTATGCTATTCGAAACACAAGTCTGGAATTACTCATTAGTACTCCAATCTTAGACTGGTATTATTCAGAATGGAATCAGATGTGCCATAGAAACATCTGATACCCCCCAAATATCTGCTATATAGATTATAGTTTTCATGCACATATATTTAAAGAATGTTTCCCTAAGTCCTCACCATCTTGTAAATCAAAAATAAAACCACTGAAATTATACCTGCTCCTTTAGCATAGCTATTACCCTCACAAAAGTACTTGCTGTCCTGTTCTTTCCTGCTCCCTTTGTGCCACTAAGGAGGAAGAGAACACGTTGTACATAATTAACCCTGAATATCATGGGCACTTGAAAACACTTTCAGTACAGAATGGACTCCTTCCTCTCAAACCCAACTGTTGTCTTCTCTGTGACAGAAAACCTTACCAGAGCCTTAGACTGTGAGGCTGGAGGGAATCTAGGAGATGATGTGGCTAAACTTTCTGGTTAAGGTGTGATTGTCCCCTACTTCCCCTCCCATGTGAAGTCCACCACACAGTCTTACTGAGGCTTGCTTTAGACCAAAACAGCCTTTTATGAAGTCTATGGCAGATGTTCCCATGTTAGTTTGTCCTAGCAGTTAATAATTTTCCTGCTGAAAATTCATGTTTTATTCCTAACTTGAATTTGATTGGCATTAACTGACTCACATTGGTTTTTATCATGTTTTTCTCTGACAGGTTAAGAAGAATAATAATAACTTGAACATTTTCTTGTCATATTAGTATGTAGGTTGCCTCTTGGTATGCAATGAGCCTCCTGATGCAATGAGCAAAGGGATGCCCTTGCATCTTTCATTATAAGGCATTTCTCTATTCCTCAAAAGTTATCACTATTCTCTGCATTGTTTCCAAGTTTTCACAGCTTCTTTGATGTATGAGCTGCCTATATGACTGTTTTTGAGAAGCATTGTCTGCAACTCAAACAACATTTCACATTCACTGTCATCACGTCCATCCTCATTGTGTTGACTGAAGACAATACTAACTATTAAGGAAGCGGTCACAAATTAAAGTAGTTTGGAGACTTTGTGCATCTAGGTTTTATGAACTGCCCAGAAGCATTAGGAGGAACAAGGATGTCCTTCCATAGATCTTAATCATCTTCCTGTTCCAACAAGTCAGGCACATAGGAAGAAATGAGCCACTGATGCATTTCCCCTTACCTGCTGCCTTTTCCTCATGAGGGAAAGAGCCTTGGATCCCTGCCTCACCTGGGGAGGAGATTAGCTGCTATACCTAAAAGGTAGGGAGTCACAAACCACCATCAGGAAAGACTAGTACCCACCTAGATCAAGAAATCACAGATAATAATACTTGTTTTCCAGGTACTGCACTCTACAAAAGGCTGATTGTATCAGCACAATTTGACTTCACACATTACATCACAAAAAGTGAATAAAGGCAAGACATTTAAAATATTCTACTAAGGGGTGTCTCAAGCTGCTCACTATTGCTTTTTCTCTGTTTTTCCCCTGCTACTTCTATTACTTTGCCTACTCTAAATTCTGGTTGCAAAGTCTTTTGGAGAGGTGCTTTTTATGTCTTCTTTGTAGAGTAGCTAACACAATAGATGTCTCTGATCTAAACAAGGCCTTTGAGTGATACTGCAAGGCTCATGAATAGCGATTATTGCTTCCAAGCACTAGAGAACTCTGCAGCTTTTTCAGAGAAGTTGACCTACTTAAATTCTATATCCAGGTAGTGCTTGCAGCATTTTATTAAATTGCTCTAACAAACAGTCAGAGAGAGAAATGTGGAGGATACCCAGCTATCCTGCAGGTCAAGATGTGTACCACCAAGAAATGAGACCCTGCAATTACAGCACAGGTTTTGACACATTACTGAGAACTTGAGACTATCCTTATGGGAGTTGAAGTATCAAATGTGAAGTACTAACACTGGATTTTGTGCCCAAGACAGTGACTGGTTTGATGGACTACAATAGCTGGGAAATTAACTATTCAGAGCATGTCTAGCTTATCAAGCATTGTTAGTGTGGCCCAGATCTAGCACAGACCCACATGGTTTGACAAGGATTTGGCTTTACCTCAGTATTTCTCTGACCCTCTGTCATTCATTCCAAGGATTTCAGATTTTCAGTTCATCTTCAAGGCCCTGGAAGGAGCTTCTGAGATTTTTGGAAAAATTATACAGTGGTCCAGATCTAGGGTTTTAAGATGCTGATAGACAGAAAATCTACTTACTTTCAATCTGCTTTTCTGATCCTGAATTTTTTTGGAAGACATGATAAAAAAGATGATAAATAGTAACCAGTAAAAAGCGAGATGCTAAAGACCTCCCTTCTATGAATGAGTAAATTTTCAAAAAGGTAGAGGTAAAAAACAAGTAAGAAAAAGAATAGTCAAACACCCACTTTCCCTCAAAACATTGAATATAGATTAATCATTCTTGTGCATATGTTATATAAACTCAATGGAAGAAAGAAAAGAGGCAGATGCCATACTGAAAAATAAACCACTATGGTGCTTATCAAAAGTGACAATACTCCTACAGAAAAATGTTGCTGCTCTTCTGCAACAGACATTAGACAATGTTCCATAAGCAAAAATAATTGTCTTGATATTTAACATCATCAATTTACCACCTCCTACATAGATGTCAGCGAATTTATACCTAATCCAAAACATTTTACATACAAAACCAAAAAGCCAAGTTAGGAAAAGAAGTATTTAACCAGATTAAATGTAATGAATAAAAACACTGTGCTAGAAAAGAACTGTTATTGAACCAAACAACTACATTTATATTTACAGGATGGGACAACTGGGCTACATCTATGCTAGCAAATAAAACAGAGCAGAAAGATATGGTCATGGGACGATGACACCCTTGATATTCATATCATTACAATCTCTTCCTCTTCCAAAACAGAAGGTCCTATCCACTCCACCTGTTGGGAACAATCCTTGGTCTGTACTGTTTCCTGATATATGACTTAACACTGCTTGGGAGGGTGAGTTGGTAGGGCTGAAGATGGGTGAAGGGGTTTGGTATCCATTAACAGCACAGATGTTCTTGTGCAGACTTTCCTGACCTGTTAAGCCTAATGTTGAATCCATAATCAAGGCCAGAGCTGGACACTGATGTCTGCATTGCTACCCAGTAAAAACTGTGTGTGCAAAAGACCTACGAGGGTACAAGTGAAGAGGTCACGTGAGAGCTATCTCACCAGACCGCAGAGGTATAATGTAGATATCCATCTTTGTGCTAGTTCTTCAGTGTTCCCTTCATAGTCAATGGGGTGTCTGCAGATAGCTGTAATGCAAGGTCAAGTCAGAGTCTGGTGGCAACTGAGGCTACTGGTAAAAATGAAATGGTATACTACATGCTCAGCTACAGATCTGAGTGTATCACAGAATTGTAGAAAGGTCTGGGTTAGAAGGGACCTCAGAGATAATATAGTTCCACACCCCTGTCACAGGCAGGAAATCCTTCCTCTAGACCAGGTTGCTCCAAGCCCTGTCCAACCTGGCCTTGAACACTGCCAGGGATGGGGCAGCCACAGCTTCTCTGG
>WTXV02055894.1:7885-20856 GCA_009823435.2 Nymphicus hollandicus | reverse complement strand
ACTGGAATGGGAAAAGCTGCTCTGAGGCTTTCCATAAGGGCACAATGCTAAAGGCTGCTGAATGCCGTGATTTCTGGCACCGAACAACCCTTCCAGGCCCCGCTCCATAAAGTATTTCTCACTGAATTAACGGGAATTTAAGCATGTGCTTATGCATTTGGATGAACAGAGAAAGCCTGCTGAATCAAAGCAGCTACTGAGAGCAGGGTAGAAGCTCTTAAAAATAATGACTTTTTTTTTTTTTTCCCCTAAAAGTATCTGTTATTTATTCCCAAGTCCTTATCTTGTTTATAACAAAGAATGAACAAAATTCCTTTCCCAAGGCTGGATAGTCCTGGAGCATATCCACACCAAACAGGGACAAAAATAAGCTTGATTTTAGGCATATAAACCAAAAAAATGCTTCTTAGTCTCTTCACTTCTTTCTCTCCCTTTTGTCTTTTTCATTCCTCTGTACGCAAGAAACCTAAGGTTTTATGGCCTTATCCAAAGTCTGCTGAATTTGATGGAACACTTCGTGTTGGCTTGGATGGGGTCTGGAGCAGACCTGTAGGCAGAGTATGGCAACATCTTTATACAGGTTTCTCATCTGCTGCCTAGAGAAAGGAATATTAATCATTAAAGTACCAGTCCAGCCCCCAGGAACTGTCAATATTCATTCTGCTTTGTTACTAAACTTAAAATTACTCTGTTTGCTCTCTGAACTTTCTTTAGGAACATAAAATCTGTGGAGGCTGAATAGGTTTCTAATTTCTAACTCATTTTTATATAACCTTCAAACCATAACTGCTTCTGAAGCACATCACACACAAAGGTCGGTATAGAAACAGTAGTTTCCAAACACCATAATAAACAATCTTCAAAACAAACATCCCAAACCAGAAGCCCCATATGGCTGCAATAAGGATGTTTGCTGCTGGTGATTTAATCACTGTGAGGGCACAGCCTAACACTGGGGCTGGCAAGGGCTGCACAAGTGAGAGGCAGCACCAAGCACTGCCAGGGCAGTGCCCTGGCCTCTTCCCTGATAAATCCAGCTGAATAAGTACATGGCTTTGGTGAGTCAGAGGAATGCAAAATGCCCTTATGCCCTTCTATTTCTATTTCACATGAATGAGCTAGCACATTTTTGCCACCAAGGCCCTGGCCCAGCTGTCACTGCTGTCACAAGGGACTGACCCCACTGGGGAGTTGCTATGGAGTGCATTTTCACAGTGGGACAAGCTCCTGGTCTCTGTGCCACCCAAGTCCCACTGATGGATGCACTGCACTGTCTGACAGTATTTTTCCAAGTCCTTAAGTGCTACCTCGAGCATGTCACACCCGTATTACACAAAACCAAGTCAACAAGCACAGGTCCCATCCCCATACTACAAGCAGAGGGGTACAATGGTTCCGATTCATGTATATATTGTCGCAGTACTCAATACACACTTTGAAATCTTAAAGCAGATTGTGACTTGTCATCTAGAACTAAAAGATATCGATACAGACACACCATGTGCTTTTGCAAAATGACAGAAAAACTGTTCTTTTCATATTACCTCAATGCAAACATGACTGCACCTTGCTTTTGAATAGCTACTGCTCTAAGAGACATATTATCATCAGGTAAATTAACTTGCTACCCATATTTAGTCATTGTAAATAAAAGAAGCAGACCAACCTGCATAGGTATTTGTTTTTCTTCTTTTGGAGTTTGCATGCTTCATACAAAACGAGTAGGTTTCAAATCTCACTGAACATTCTATGTGAATTAACCGGATTCTCGAGGAATGTGGAAAGGAAAACAATGAAAAGTACAGCTTTTCATTTGAACATATGCAGCTCTTCTCATGCAGGGTTTTCTGTTAGGGTTTTGGTTTTTTTCCTTTTTTAAATTACACTTTGCATTAAAGAACACAGCCAGTGTAAACACAGTCTGTAACACTTAGAAAACAGTGCAAATTTTGTAAGTTTCTGGGAGGAGGTTGAAATACACAGATTTATAATGGAGGTAAAATCACTTTCTTGGTAGAAAAATACATATATTAAACACCTATATGTTCGGAACTTAACTTCACAAAAGAGCGAGTTAGAGTTCTATCCTGTGTAATAAATTAATATCTTTTCTAGGTTTCCACTTTCAGTGTTAGTGTCAAAGGCATAATAACGCTAGGAAAAAAGCAAGAGAACCATTATTATTTAGAAACTAATAAGAATCTTACAGACAATAACTGGTGTAAAGAGGGCACAGAATGAAGAACCAGGGAAAGAAGCAATGGAAAAATACCGACCTCTATGAATTATTGCACATTTGAGATCATTCTCATAGCCCTTGGGCCAATTCTGGATACTTTTAGGTCTTAGGTCAGTGTTTGTTTCCATTTGACTGTAGGGTACAATTTAGGAACCACTGCAAAATATCAAGGATTTACTGAACTTGTTTGCTGATGAAACCACAGGCAGCTGAGTGCAGAGTGCTAACTTTTATTCATGCAATCAAAGAGAACAATGCTAAAAACATACTGGAATACAGGCAAGATTGCCTGCCATAAAAATATTCTTGGGAACTTGATCCAGCAGATCTTATTGAGACAAAACTCTCATGTCTACTGTGTTTTCATTAAAGCTGTGCCAAACAAAGCCTGCAAAACTGGCTTCTGTCTTCATTATTTAGAGCTTTTTCCTTCAATACTCTTATCTCTATGTTCTGACTCTGCAGCATTTAATCAACTGAGTACAGACATCTCCATGAGACATACTGGTCGAAAGAAGACTCAACTCGCTGATAGTAATGCCTGATGCTGAGTACCTGTGTAACACTTCTCATCCACAAGCAGCAAGAATGCCTCCCATGAAAAGTAAATGACAGTATCCTATTTGACTGATGGGATCATTCACATAAGTGAGAGATGCAAGACCTTACTAGCTGCTTAAAAAGATCACTTTTCTCTCGTTGCACAGACAGCAGAAACGTTCCTGCTCCAGCTCTATTTAAAAGGTACATAAACTGACAGGTAGCTTAACAGAGAGATCTGTCTCAGGTGATTATCACTGAAACTGAAGTGATACTACCAGTAAACCTGAATAATGTAATATTTTGTCTCTGAATATTGCTGTAATAATTATTTTCTATTGCTGATGTTCTCACAAAAAGGTGAATTTCAAATTGTAACTACTGATATGGGAAAAAAAAAACCCCTATGTAAAATTATATTGCCTTTGCTACAAATCTTAAAAGAGCTCAAGAGATCTTAAGAAATTTCAAATTAATGAATTGACTGACAGATAATTTTTTACTTAAACTGTTTTAAAAAAAAGACATTAAAAATCTGCAAAAAAATTGTGAAATACTCTATAATCGACAGAAAAATTGTTTTAAATCCTCCTAAACATCCTCCAATACTCTAGTAAGTTGTTAAATAAAACCACATTGCTAACCATTGACTAGGAATACAACATGCCTCAGTAATAAAATGAAGAGATGCTGCTGTGAGCAGGTGATTTATTCTGCAGTAACTGTTACTATGCACTTTATTGATAAAGCTTCATCTGCATTGTTTCAGCTGGTCATCTTCTAAAATGCATTTGCGAGACAATGTTACCGGGAGGTTTCCTCCTCCTTCCTTTTGAGAATGATTCACCTCTTGTGGTCTGTGCAGGAGAGAATCCTTTTTGTTACATGATTAGAATTTCAAACTGTACTGAAGTCTATATGAAGAACCCAACAACTTCTGTGTATTTCAAATACTATTACTTAAATATGTATGGATGTTGGAGATCATACACAGTGACCTTTTATCCATCCCAGATTGTAAACCTACTGTAAAATGATGGGTTGTGGTTTTCCTACCCCCCTCCTCCTTTTTAAAGAAGCAATAAAACTGTACATTAAAAGACAGGAAGGACATCACCGAGTTACAAAAGAATGCCCCATTTGTCATAACCTGTAAATGTAAACAAAAAAGTTC
Source organism: Nymphicus hollandicus (assembly GCA_009823435.2). NCBI lineage: Eukaryota > Metazoa > Chordata > Aves > Psittaciformes > Cacatuidae > Nymphicus > Nymphicus hollandicus. The sequence goes on along the minus strand of WTXV02055894.1, from coordinate 16,903 downwards.
AAGTAGAAAAGCAAACAAGTGTGCCGCTGCTTCGAGTGTTTTCTCACCCCATGGGGTTAGGGCAAAGTTCTTTAAAAACGTGTCTTCATGGGGGGCATGAAGCATCTCAAGAGTTCTGATCTTCACTACCAAATATCACTGGTGAAGCTAAGCTCCTTTGCTGATAAAGGTAGCAATGGGTTGTTCCTGTGCAACTCTTGGGGATCCTTCATGGCAGTGTTAAGAGGTAGCTGTCCATTTAGTAGTGTCAAAGGTATGTTACAGTACGTGTGATGGTTGCTTATGGAAGCTATTGGCAATGTTGCTGCTGACACATCATATTCATATCCTCTGCAATAATGTCTCATATGCACAGAGTCTGCTTGATGGCAATCAGTTAAATCAGCCCGCGATTCTACCAACGTGGCAGAAGTGCCTGTGACGGCAAGAGAGGGTACAGTCTGGAGGTCTCCAAAAAGGCCCTGCTCTGCAGAATCCAGGACCTGATGTCGAGACACCACCTCCTTTTTCTTCCCTGGCATTTCAAAGACTAGGCGCTTCCAAAACTTAGAGTTCAGTTTGCTGCTTTTTGGTCCTTTCCACTTGACCACTGAGAGAAGTTTGATGGTGTGCTTTAAAGATTCCACTTCGTGATAATTCACTTTCCCTTTTAATTCAGTACACTCAATCAAAATAACTTTGATTTCTCCACTGACTAGCATATTATGGAGTCTGTTTTCCATCTCAAATATACTCCATCCTCTCCTGAGAACATAGTCTGGAGTTAACACGATAATGAGTCTTCTGCTTTGTTCAACACATCTTGTGAGATCTTCAATGTAGGCTACAAATTATAGAAAGAGAGAAAGAGTAAAGAATAAAGAAGTCTATTGTATCAAAACATCAGGCTTGCAATCAAGTTTAACAAAATCCTACAGCTTACTGTTCCATACCATTTAAGACAAGGGGCACTTCACAATGTACTCCAACAAAAATAGAGTTGTGTACCAGAACTATTTCTACTCATGGAGTACATCTAGAAAACCCCTAAATAGCACCCTCCATCCTTTACTGTTTTTCCCTTTTCATCACAACAGAATGACATTTACATAATATCCTAACGGTGTAGATGCATTAGTGACCAAAAATACACAGTTCACTTACTGGAAAAATATAGGTCAAGATCAATGTAATGTTTGTGTAAATTTTAACATTAACTCTGGTTACTATCAACATTGCATTGAGGGAAGCACACTCTGGGAAGCACTTCTTGTGTGTTAGGTGCAAGGACATGTGGGTGCTGGAGGGTGTATGAACCGTAACTTGCAAGAGTCAAAAAGAAATCAAACCTCATCACATGCAGAACTTGTGCTATTGCATAGAAGCATCATGGTAGTAGCTCTTTTCTCTTTAGGTATTGACCACAAAAGTACAATCACATTCTTTGTGGCCTAATGGTCTGCTTTTAATATCACAAACCTGTGCTTCTATGTACCCCATGGTATTAACAGAAACTTAACAAGTGACAGGAACAAATGGAAAACTTAAACATATTGGAGGTATTTATTTGTTGAGACATCAGTGACAAAGAAAATAGTATTCTTCTTTTATTCATGCATGCCAAGTAGTTGCAAACAATCATTGTAAGTAGAAATGTGAGCCCCATCAGTAGCTCCATGATGTCAGCTTACTGAACTACAAAATACTCTTGAAGTTCGACTTGGATGCCTGAGTTTCACTTGACCCAGGGATGGTAGGGAAGAGAAGCCAATTACACTTGTCTGCCATGGAACAGGATGGGAAAGAGATCTACTTACAGACCTGACCCAAAACCCACTCAAATGAACAGACTTCAACAAATTTCAATGGGTTTTGGGTCAAGACCACAAAAATGAAATCACTTGGAAAAAACCCACTAAGGTCAGAGAAGTGCTCACTGGTAGCACAACATTATGATTGCAAGCTTAGAAACAGGATATAGGGGTTTTTTGAAACTACATGAACCTCTTGATCATGCTCTCAGAATGTGCCACCTGACGACAGAAGAGAAGCATGTGTTATAAATGAAGACTTGGACACAAGAGCTGCACAGAACAGATCTTTACTCAGCACAGGGCAGGGCCTCTCTTACACACACTGCCCTCTAGCAGGAACAACAATTACAAATAACATCATTAATCAACATCTGTTACTGCAAGACTCATTTTTATAGTCCCAGGCACCATACCACAGCATGCTTATTCACACCACTTCCAGTAAAGTAAATAGCTACAAAATAGGAACATTCTGAAATAGCTTATTTTTCATGAGACTGAAGGCATAGTTAGCACCAAATCTGCCTTTACTGATGTTTTATTTCACCACTTAGCAGCAAGAAGAATCTCTTTCACAAATGGAAAAAAGAGGCAATTGCAAACATCCCACAGACACACAAAAATTTAAGACATACACGTACATTACAAATGTCTATGCAACAATCCTGACTTTTAGGTAATGTTTTATGACTCTTTAATCATGCAGCATTTACAGTTTGTTTGGGTTTGGTTTTTTTTCCTTAAAATATTTCATGAGGAAAACCCCCACATTGCTCTCTGTAAAATAGTTACTCATTAATGAAAAAAATTCAACATTAAAATCCATGGGAGAGGCAGCGGAAAGGGGAGAGAATCAGCAACAATGAGAAAATGATAAGCAGAACTGGTGAAACAAAACTTAAGGAAAGGTAGAAATGTTCAATACAATGGAAAGAGATTATCCCAATGTATCAACAGCTCAGACTCTTCATTTTCTTCCTTTCTTTCTGCTCCCAAAAAGAAAGAATTTAGGTGGGAAGCTTCATCATTAGAGGTTGAATCTGCAAGATACAGTAAAACAACAAACTATCATGCATCTTTCCTGAGACATATTCATCCCTCCTTCAAAAAAACTCAGAACACTGCTATGTGCAAGTCAATTCTCTGCAGGACACAGTACTGGTCAGTATCACATATCCAGGTTAGTGCTAAGCTCAGCCATGCACACCCAATATGCATCCACTTGAAAAGAAATAATCCAACAAAACAAACAGTCACTCCACTTTCATCTCTTCAAATATCTAGCGGCAATAATTTCAATAGCAACAACCCAGCAATAATCCATTATACCATCTCAATCAAAAACTCACCAGACTTCACCTTAGTCAAACAGGGAGTAAGGCGGGAAGAAGACAGGAAAAGTTCCCTATTTTCTCGGATACTTCTCCCCTCTGTACCTCTCCTGTACTTCGGAATGCCCACCTTACTGGATATTGCAACAAGTTAGAGGTCTCTCTACGGGTAACCCAACAGACACCTTTGCAAATGACCACCCGGTGTTCCTTCAAATTCCAAGTTTGCAGCTGGTTCACTGATACACATGGCCAATGTACAGGGGTCTGTTAGTGCACGGAGGATAAAATACACTGTGTTATAGGAAATTGAAAACTCAAATGAAAAGGTAAACACATTTTCCAGCCATCTGCTCCAGAAGTACTTAGTACTCCCAGTAACTTCAGCTTAACTGCTAAAGGTAGGCTTAGATTACTGATAAAAGTAGGTGACAACTTCCCTGGTGTACATGGTTCCGTCAGGTGCATTCTACAGCATGTCTGATATGCACAACTTAAGCATTTCTTCAAGGAAAAGCATGGGGGGACAGATTCCTGTCTGTGGCAATTTCAGCTTTATTTTTTCCAGTGGTTCAAGACTGACTGCATGAACCTGTGGGTTGCTAAATCACCCCCTCTTTTTTCACTTCAGAGTTTGAGACTGCTCAGCAGGTTCAGTTGCCTGTTTTAAGTGTTCAGTCCATTCAAAGGTATTAAATCCAAGCAATCTAAATTGGAATGTAGGATGCAGAAAGGGTTGTTTTCACCTTTCCAATGAGCGAAGTAGTAACTGTCAGGTAATAGCTCTGTTTCAAGAAAAAAACTGAGCAGGGAATTCAGGAATGACAACACCAACTAGGATCAACTGTAAGATTCCAGGACAACACCTTTCCATCAGATAAATGTCATTTTGCTGAATATTCACTTTTGCTTCAGGAGGTGTCAACTTCAATGACATTTCATTGTAAGGGGAGAAAAAAATAGTCTTGACAAATCAGTATGGAATTAATTTTTAATTCCCAAAGATCGTATTTGATCATAAACTAGAACGTAAAACCAAAATGTCAGCGTTAGAATTAACCCACCTGATTTTATTGAAGAATAACATTTTAAATTTTGACACTTTTTTCCCCACTGAAACACTATTTTGCAAAAATGCACAAAAAAGGTTTTCAAACTGTTAACAGTTCCCATAGGCCAAAAACCCTAGAATTATGAGTAGTTCTATCAGTAACTTACATCATGTCCAATGCAGTGCCCAGGAAGGAACAGACAACAAGAACTTTTAGACCCATAAACATAGTTTATGAATAGTGGCCCTTTAGTAGTGAAGACAGATCACCTGACAGCAAATATGTGCTTACCAAACACTTTCAATACGCAACGATGCTGAACTGTAGTTTGAAACACTGAAGAAGTCCAAGACATGCATCCCATTTGCAATTAAATCATGCATAACTGCCTCCTGAATCTTGAATAAGCTACGCTAACCACAGGCTTGAAGGAAACCCAGACAACCTAATATGCAGGCAGACTAAGAGCAAGGAAATTAATGAACACCATGGACACAGAGTTGCTCACACAAAGAAAAGACTGACTAACCAGATCCAGATGATTTGCAGAAGCAGTTGATGGAGAAACACCAGAAATCATATAAAGTCCTATGGATATTCTTGGGAAGCATGGTTGCAGCACTACAAGAACCAAAGAGTACCAATAATCCTGTACTCGCTGGTTCCTTGCACGAGCCTTTTCATGTTTGGCAACTATAACTTGAGAAAGTTATTTACAGAAGAATAATTCAGTCCTGGTTTCCTAACCAAATTGTTCCCAAACCCTAACTCTGCTAATTTTATTATAACAAAAAAGGATTGCATGTCTTGCTTTTGCAATTTATTAAATATTTGTTGCTTCTGTTAGCTCATGCCAGAACAGCAATGCAGCTGGAATGCTGAAACACAGAGTGATGGCCCCTCCCAGAGAGAACCCACTCCCACTATAAACTAAGGGACAGCTAATGAGTTCAACATGAAGGAACAAATAACGCAGCTCAGCATGATGCACTGTCCTCTCAGCATATCACTCCCTCAAGTGTTGTCAGACTTTGTGCTTGACATGGCAAAGGAAGGAGGGATTAAGGAGAAGGAAAAGATGGTGGCTCTGGGGATGTCTCCTGGCAGACTGAAGTGTCTCAAATGGGTAATTTTGGTGAAATTGTTTTGGTGATAGATGTTGGATCAAAGACTCATAGACTCATACAGGTTAGAAGGGGGCTCTAGAGGTCTCCAGGTCAATACCCTGCCCAAAGCAGGAGTAGCTAAAATTGCTAAGGGCCTTGTCCAGTACAGTTTTGAAGATCTCCAAGGTTGAAGGTTTATTCTCAGTGTCTTCGGGTTCTGTTCCAGTGTCTGACCAGCCTCATGTTGAGGAAAATTTTCCAAATGTTTAAATGGAATTTTCAGTGTTGCAGCTGGTACCTGTGGCCTCTTGTCAACAGCTGTGCACCTCTGAAAAGAGTCTGTCTTCATCTTCGTGCTTTCCACTGGGAAGACAGTAATAAGATTCCTCCTTGGCTTTGTCTCCGTTCGTCTTTTCTTCCAAAAATACAGTTCTTTTCGGCTCTTCTTTTATACAGTGTGCTCTATCTCCCTGACCACCTTGATGGCCTTCAGTGGTCTGTTACAGGGTAGCTAGTCTTTCTGGCTTTTGTTCATATTTGTTCCACTTTCAACTGTCATTCCTTTTTATCCCTGCTACCTTCACCCACACCTGGCATGAAGTTCATGACTCATATAGAGTAGAGAAGCAGGGACTTCTGAAAAGAGTGTGTGGAGCTGGGTACTCTATTCCCATTCCACATAAATGGTGCCTCATGCCTAATTAAGGCTCCTTGGGAACCCCAGGCACATAGTCCAACTGGGTTTTCATCATCCAGAAGTCCAAGAAGCTGGAATTCACCAGGCAAAACCCACCCAGATGGGCAGACAAAACTACAGAGTGCCAGAACCTCAATATTGACTGTTGGGTGCTTGTGATGACACGCCTGAGGTGCTCTCCTCTTGTGCAGACAACCTGTCATTTTTCAGGTGAAAGCAAAGATTTCTGTTCTGTCACCGTTCTTTTCAGTGCCTGATCTCTATACCCTGGGCTGAGCTGGAGTGAACTGTTGGTGTTTTTTCAACCCTGTCAAGATCAAATGCACATATACTTTAGAGAGCAGCTAGTGATGCTCTAATAGATTTGTATGGCTGGTATTAAAAATCCAACTTGACAGTTTTGACCTCTTCACTTTCCGAGTTTAAAATAATTTGCAGGAACTATGTGGGAGAATATCTTCCTCTAATGTAGTCCCAATTTTAGAAAAGTTAAGTGCAAACAGATCTTTTTCTCTGCAGACACATCATCCTTAGCAAGACAGAAAATGGCTCAGGTAAAAACATAACTATTCCTATTCCTCCCAACCCCCATCTATTCAGTCTCCTCAGATCTCCTAAAACTGAATTAAAAAGCTCACAGGGCTTGAGAGAACTTGCTGTGGGAAAGGGTTTGTTAAAAAAGCCCTGAAAACTAATAGGGTGGAAAAACTGATAACTAAGAAACTTCAGTAACAACTGCAACTGAATCTTAGGGATCACAATCTCCAAGCTAATGCTCAATTATGCTTTGGTTACCTAGGCGGAAAGGTGTATGTGCTGTCAGCTTTGACAGAATGAAGAACTCTCACTCTGTTAAGACCAAAGAATATTCTTGAAGAAAGAATAGCTGTTATGGTACTTTCTATAACATACAGCTGAAATCCTGGGTTACAAACTTGGTCTCGCTGCTTACACGGCACACCGCATGTCATGTCTCCCTGACATCCCGCCCCTCTCATCCTCCATTCTGCAAGGCCACGTGGGCTTCTGCAGGAGCGAGAGCAGAGAAGCAGTGGCTGCTTGAGCCCCTTTTGCACCTCGCCAGTCTGGGAAGCCCAGTCCACCCATGCTGCGCTCAGGCAGCACCAAGAGTCCTTGCTGGCCACCATGTGGCAGGCACCACCAAGGCCTTTGGAATCCTTCATGGAGGTTTACCCACTAGGACCAAACACTCCACTGGGATAACATTTGTATCCCGGCAGGGCAGAGAAACAAACACCTACTGCAAAACATTACTCAGCCTCATCTGACCTGAACTCTGGATTCCAGACATCTGCTTCCCAACGGTGCAGAGGAGGTCTCAGGCCCCACATCCATCACCTCTGTCCTCCTACAGAGGGACAGCAACAGTTGCTCCATGGGCATCCCTGAAACAGGCGCTCCTCAGCGCAGAGCTGAAATGCAGAGCTCAGATACGCAGTGTGAAGGAGCTTGTTGCTGAGGTGTGTGGGCACATCTGGCAGTAATCTCTCCCTCGGCTGCCTGGGGACATGCAGAACCCATCATGGCTTTTTCCCAGAGGTTAGAAATGCACCAGCTGGACAAAAACATAATCAAACTTGTCCTTGTTTTTTCTGAAGCCAGCTTTTTAGTTTGTTCAGAGAAGTGTGCAAGAAAGTTAATGAAATACTATTTAACAAATCTATTTTTTGCTTGCTCTCAAACCCAAGCAGCAGCTGTATGTATTGCTTCATGCAAGGAGCTAAGCGCAATAATGCACACCCTCCTGTGGCAGCACCTTAAAATTGCAGAGATTATACGAAACCACCAGCCTTGCAAAACACACCTAATTAGCTCTACTAGTGGAATGGCACACATTTAAGTCCCTAAGATATAGGAGGAAACACATCAAAACAGAGAAGGGGAAAGCATCACATCACGCTGAAAGTTATTTATGCCAAAATACGAGGAAATCCACTACCTGTGAGAAGAGATTATTTCCTAAAATAAAAAGATAACTGTGATCAAACCCTCATTTTTCAATACGAATCTACCCTGAAGAGCTATGTAATTTGTCATACCTGCAGCTTTTTGAGACAGTCGCTCTAAAACACATTATGTTTACCTCTGAAGTGTCTAGCAGGTCCACACCACATCACACTGTTTGCTCTCTTTACTAAGCACTGCAAGACCTTGTAAGACTGGTGAGCTTTAGGCTGAACACAGCCACACTCCACTTGTCCAGAGCAAATGGAGAGGTTACAAATACAGGAGTCTGAGTCTTCCCCTCCTTCCCATTCCCTCTCCCTCTCTATTGCCACTTCAAAATAAAGTGCCTTCTCCTGTATCTTTTCCAAAGCTAAAGCATGCAAATCACTCCCATTTCAGTTCCACATTTTATTCTCCATTGTCATTATATCTGATTAAGCGTTCTTGAAGCTCCATGTGTTAGAATCAGGCCCTTTCATAATACTGAAGAAGTGAGCTTGAGAGGAAAAAGGAGGTATTAAATCCGTGAATGTTCATAAATGAGAAGTGACATTTTCAGGTACCCTACATTTTCAGGAGAGGTTTAATGAATACCCAAAGTGATGATAAGTATTTGCTGAGTGTCTGACTGACAAAAATAGACAAAAATAAAATACCATGCTGTCTGGTACAGCAGTTGGGAAGAAGAATCTCATTGCAGATTAGTCCGTGCTTTGGTATAGTTATCACTGAAGGGCTAGTTTTAAACTCCTTAATTTACTTTTATAATTTCTATGTATAACTGCTATATTGTTGGATATGAAATAACTATTTACAACACTTGTGTGATTTCTGACACAGAAAGATCTATTTTCACTTATTTATCTAAAGCTACTTGCTTGTACAGAAGGTGTCTGTGTCAGTGACACTAGATAATGGTCTGTGGTGAAACACACAATGTTAGAAAAGTCCTGTTTGTCCGCTTTGTCTCCTCCCCGGAAGGTCCCGCTTTAGCTGATCTCTGGAAAAGTCCTGACCCTGGGAGGCCTTTCTAGATATCGCTGGCCACTTCTTCCGATGTAGGCCAGCCCC
>WTXV02055888.1:0-43819 GCA_009823435.2 Nymphicus hollandicus | reverse complement strand
TTTTTTTTTTTTTTTTTTTTTTTTTTTTTTGTTTTTTTTTTTTTTTTTTTTTTTTTTTTTTTTTCTCATCAGCCTGTTCTATATTTAACTTTTTTTTGGGGGGGGAGGGTGTTTAAAAGCTCTTTGGGAAGGCGGTTGCAGGAATGTTTTTCTCTTGCGTTCTGTGAGAAAAACAAAAGAACATTCATCTTTTTGTTGTTTCCTTTGACCATCTTTAGCTGCTCAGAAAGTGTCTCACCTTTTGGGTATCAATGTGACGGATTTCACTAGAGGTATCCTGACTCCTCGCATCAAAGTTGGGCGAGATTATGTCCAGAAAGCTCAGACCAAAGAGCAGGTATGCATTCTCTAAAAGTGAACGTGTACTTTAGCCTTTAATCTTGCCACCACAAAGCTAACAAATATGTTAGAGGTTTCTGTAGCTTTTAATAACCATCTTTATGACTGCAAGGTATGGCTACCACACCTGAATAATGTAGCAAATGTATTGTTTCTAGTATTTGCTCACTTTATTTGTATGAAGATAGAAATCTGGTTGTCCCAAGGGTGTAAGTTCCTTCAGTGCTGTATGCAAAGGTGACATTTTCAAATTGCTGTAATACAGAAAGCACCACTTCTGTATTGTACATTCTGTATGGCACTTCTGAGTAGGTCCGCTACTAGAGTGGAAGAATTTGCTGCTCACCCTTCAAATTGACTGTAAGTTTTGTAATACTCTTGAATGAGGTTGTGCTCAAAATTAAACCTGACCTAGGAGCTAGTGGCCTCCTGAATGGAGGAAAGCCTCTGTGCTTACTGCATGGCTTCTTTATGAGCATGTTCTTATTCTCAATGTAAATAAACATGTCCACATAACATGGAAGGGTTTAGGCAGAGCACAAAGTCTGGAAATAATCACAGGCTGCCTTTCCATGCTGCCTTTCAATTTTGATACTTAATTTCTTACTACACATAGTATTTCTGTGTCATCACAGGTAGGATTTTGGCATGAGAGGGAGGGATTTGGCTTCAGAAATCTCAAGTTACAAAAGAATTTAAATGCTTTTCTTTGGGCCTATGAAACATGCTGTGTTGCTATAGTTTTTGGAGGTGGGTGGGCATAACTTTTCTTTCTTGAATACCAGGCATTGGTTTCTCCAACAGGCAGGATCCTGAAATTTGGCTTTCACACTTTAATTAAGAAAGGCAAATTCTTCGGTCTTGTTTGTGGAGTGTCACTGTGCCATCAGCTTTTCATTGGGAATAACATCTGAAGTTAAGCTTTTTCAGTGAGTTTGATGGAGAGAAAATACCTGCCTATTGCTGGGCCATTAGATGCCAAAACAGAGTAACCTGTGCCTTTCTTTGGATATATAATATAACTCCTGATTTTTGTCTTTTTTCTGTTTAGGCTGACTTTGCCATTGAAGCGCTGGCTAAAGCCACTTATGAACGTATGTTCCGGTGGCTGGTTATGCGGATCAACAAGGCATTGGATAAGACCAAGCGCCAGGGTGCATCCTTCATTGGAATCCTTGACATTGCTGGCTTTGAGATCTTTGAGGTAAGGAGATGTCAGGTCCTTGCACTTGGTACAGTTTACCATGGAGCAAAGACTGCTGAAGGAAATGGCTTTAAAACTGGAAAAGAAGAGTTTGGTTTTGGATAGGGTATATATTCCACTTCTGTTCCTAGATATCTCTGCTGAGTGAGCTGTCAGATAAGTTAATAAGTGCTCATTCCATAGTATTTTATGTATTCTGCAAAAAAAAAATTGCCTCGTTGCTGTGTATCTGGTGTTTACATCCTTTTTGGTATGTGTATTAGAAGTACTTTAATTTCACAATTCCAGGTGTTCTTGATTCTTTATAGCTCACAGCTTAAAAGTTTACTAACCTACAAAAGAAGTCCTTTAAAATGTCATCACTGGATCATCACTGACCTTAAAATTTTATGTCACACTAGTCTGTCCTAAAACATTTAAGGGGTGACCCACTGAAACCTATTACTGTCATTAAAAATTGTTAGAAATGGTTTCTTCTTCCTGCTGATGAGTTTTGGGAAAAGACAGAGGCAGGGTATATACCAAATCAGATCCAGCATAAATTCTGACCTATGTATGCTCCTTTCTGCAAAGAAGCCTGAAAATCGAGGATCAGAGTGTAGTTACACATACAGCTAAATGGATTTAACAGCAGCTCCCTGATGCAGAAAAGGAGTGAACTTGCGCTTTCTCTCCTCTTCTGCTCCTGGCTGCAACTGCTTATACTGTTCACCTCTTTACCTCTGTGAAAAATACCTTCTTAGGGTGTTTTATAATTGAATCAGGTTGCAAAGGGGACTCTGAGCATAAGAACTGATGCAAGATAAATGTAGGCGAGGAAGAGCTGAAGGGAAAGTTAAGGGAGAGATGGAAAAGAGGGGAAGTGGGAGCTCCCCCTGTAGGTGGCAGTGAACTGTTAGGCAAAATCATGTCTATGAAACAGCTATAGAATGTGGCTTTGCATTACGCTTAGTCTGAAGCAACAACAAGCTGCCGTCAGAAAAGAGCTGTCCTGTCATTATCCCAGCTAGGCAGCTCCTGTCAACCTGTTCCACTGGATCTAGCTCATGTGCAGCTGCAAAATGAATTGGACCAATTTAAAAAAGAAAATCAACTTTTCTGTGCCTTAGTTTCCAATTTCATGAATAACTATTCTTTTCATTCTCTCTCTGATCATAGTTGGTTTCATAGTTGCTGGATCTCATGAAAAGGAGGGAAATGGAAATACATTGCTAGGAATTACTGAAACATGGAAGAACTGGACCATTCTCTTTAGCAGCTGCATTATATTTAGTGTGGTCTAACATGAAGATGCACTGCCATTTATTAACCTTGTCCTTGCAGTTTGAAGAAATCTGAAGATGAAGAAATTCCCCTAATTTTCCTTCATCTGATTTTGTATATGAGGATTAAAAAGGGACTTTCCAGTCCACATGCTTTTAGGAGTTTGTCTTCAGGCTTCTGTTGCTTCCTCTTCCTATGAAGAGGACTTGCCAGCTCTGAGTTTGTGAGAAAACTGGAGTCTTTTCTGTTCCCAAGTGAAGTAGCCGCAGTAATTCTTATGCTGTTTGTAACTAAACATTCTTTGCAAAGTCTGAGGAACAGAGCACATGAACTTCCCTAGGGATTGCAGCAGTGATGCAGTGACACGTGACTGGAAAGGCAGTTCATAAGCAAATGGGTTTATTGACAATGGGCTGTCCACCCCACAGAGAACACTAGCTTAAATTCCTAACTATAGGTGTGATTTTTCACTGCTAAGAGAATAGTAGGTGTGTCTTCAAAAGCAACTGTTCAAACATCTTTATACCTTTTTCTTCATCAGCTGAACTCCTTTGAGCAGTTGTGCATTAACTACACAAATGAAAAGTTGCAGCAGCTCTTTAACCACACCATGTTCATTTTGGAGCAAGAGGAGTACCAGAGGGAGGGCATAGAGTGGAATTTCATTGACTTTGGCCTGGATCTGCAGCCCTGCATTGATCTCATAGAGAAGCCGGTAAGCTTGTTGTTCTGCCATCGAGCAGAAGGAAATGGCTGCATTTATTTTGCCATTGAGTACATAACCTCTACCTGTAGACTGGAAACTAACTTTCTAGCTTTTGTAATCCTCTACTGACACTGTGGTACACTTAGAAGCGGAAGTGAACAGTTTCCTCTTTGCCTGAAAGTATGTCACCAATAAATCTGTTAGTATCAGTCCTGTAGGTAATACGGCATGAAAATACATATAGTGAGCCACTTCTTCCTCTCACAAAATTGTTTTCATTTGTGTGGATCTTCCTTACTTAAGTGTAATGGGAAGCTGTGAATATCTCTTGCTTTCATTCTGCCCTAATGAAACTCAGAAAACTATGAATTTCATAGTAGATGTAAGTACTAGTTTGGGAAATGTTCTTTGACAGTCTTCTGCGTTTAGACATCTGAATATCTGGCAAACAGTGTGATCGTGTTCCTTCTATTAAAAAGATCTTTTTTTCCATGTAAACCCACCTAGACAAATGTCATGGAAGAGACCTTCTCATAAAAATGTGCAAAATTCAGATAAAGATTTTGAAGAATTATTAACAATTTATTAGTATAGAACTAGTAGAGCTGATACCAAACAACAGGTGAATGTAATGGGGATCAGGCTTAGGTATCCTTTTTTTTCCTCTAGTCATCTAAATGTCTTGGTTATTGGTGTAGTCGTGTATCTAATGTTTTGATGTTTCCCTTCTTTAAGGCTGGGCCTCCTGGTATCCTGGCCTTGCTGGATGAAGAGTGCTGGTTCCCAAAAGCAACAGACAAAAGCTTTGTGGAAAAAGTTGTACAAGAGCAAGGCACCCACCCCAAATTTCAGAAGCCAAAACAGTTGAAAGACAAAGCTGACTTCTGTATCATACATTATGCTGGCAAGGTAAAGGATTCAGAGCTAAAATGTGAACATTGAAACATCTGCTGTATTTCCTCAGTGCATAACCACCACTTAGGAATGGCTACTTACCAAAACGTCTGCCTATGGGAAACCAGTGAAAGATTTAACAAAGTTGTTCCATTTGTTGAGGATCTTAAAGTGCCTGAGGGGGTTTGCCTGCAAGTTATATGTAAATAGTTGAAGATGTCAAACTGACACCAATTTAAATTTGTTCTCTGTGGCTTGGTGAGATTGGAGGTACTTTTCAGAAACGTTGCATCAGACTTCATCACCAAAAATGATGATGCGGTTGGATTCTTGTGTCACACTCTGGGTGGTGCAAACTAGCATTACAAATCTCTTTACTGACAAAACAGAACATGCAGCTGTTTGTTAGGGTTTGAAATTTATAGGTATGCTTCCTTAGATAGCAAATCCAAGAATGATCAGGTGATCTGTTGTTGATTACGCAACCTCAGTGCTACTCTTATAGACTTTGCAGGACCTCAGTGCATCTTGAGCTGCAGAAAATCCCTCCCACCCTCCCAGTTTCTTGACGTATTTATCTTGTGCAGGTGGATTATAAAGCAGATGAATGGCTGATGAAGAACATGGATCCACTGAATGACAACATTGCTACTCTTCTCCACCAGTCATCTGATAAGTTTGTGTCTGAACTGTGGAAAGATGGTATGTAATTAAACTTAATCTCATTGGGGTTTTTCTCTTGTTTTATATGGAAGAGTTTTTTGATCATCAAAAGTCTGTGATGAGCTGTGTTGCTTTTTTCCCTGAAGACTAAGCCACCAAGATGAGCATCATCTGGAACATTCTTTGCTTAGATCATGGTATCTCATTAAAGGTTCTCTATAACTCAAGAGAAAGGTTCACTTGCATCAACTTATGCTAAGCTTGCTGCATATATAGCAATTATTTCTCAAAACCAAGAATGCCAAGATAAAATATGAAAATACCATTATGTCCCAGCAGCTTGCATAGCTTCAACAGTCAAACGCAAGATCTGAGGTTGAATCTATGTTTTCAGTCCTGCAGCTAGTGTATTTTTTCCGCAGTGCTGTTCAATATTTTACTCTTATCTTCTCTGAGTTTATCTGCTTTTGAGTCTTACTGTTGCTGTAACTTTCTGTGGTAGGTTTTCTTTGACGTCTCTGTCTGTTGCAGAGATGCAGAACGTTCAGAGAGCCTATTTCTATCAACACTTTCCTATTCTTCATCTAGAACCAGGTGACTGAGAAACCCAGTTGTTGTGTCATGTGTAATGCATCCTAGAGCCATGCAAGAAATGCTTCCGTTAACTTCTCTTTGTCCCTCTGTCATACCTGCTTGTCTTTCTTGTTCATTTCCTCTGCTTTGTGCTAGTAGCTCCTCATGGACTTTAAAACAAAAGTAAAACTCACCTTGCAAGTGGATAAAATAAAATATGGACATACTCGGGTGCTAAAGGTTGCTCTAACACCTAAAAGCAAATCCCTATCAGCTGTTTGAAGGTAGAGCTAGTAAGGCTGTATTTCTTGCAAGATTTGGAAGGATGATTTCTGTGACTAGGTTTAAACTGAAATCCAGTTTAACATTTATTCTAGTATTGGGATTTGACTTCAGCTGCTGATAGTTTAAACTATCAGCAAAATTGGCTTGGCGAAGGAACTTGTACTGCATGAAAAATGGCTATCAGCAAGTTGTGCCTAACAAGGCCTTTGCTGTGTGAGGCTCATTTTGGACTTGAATTGCCAGCTGAACCACAGCTTATAAGTTGTCATTTATTGTTCTTAGCTGAATCTTCTGTTGCAAGTGACAGTCCTCTTTGCTATCTTGATGTAGACCGCAGGGCTCAAGATTAAGAGGATTGTTCCAGCTGTAATCTGGAACAGTCTTCTGTGGATTTCCCTGTGATGTCACCTAGTAACATAACCTTCTTTTTCTGGTAGGACAACCTTGACCCTATTCTAACAGCTGCTCTAGAATTGAGCAGTTCTAAACTAATATTAGCTGTAAATCAGAGCATCCTTTCTTATTTCTTCTTTTGTAGGGGTTTCTCTTAGCAGTTTTTTTAATCAGAAACCAGTTGAGCACAAGTTGATATATTTTCTGAAGTGAAGATTGGGAGCCTGAGTGTAGGCATCAGCCAACCACTAAAAATAAAGTGTAGTAGTAGCTTGAAAACCCTTAATAAAAATGTACTGGGAGTGTGAAAACTTACAGTGCTGCAGTTGGTTTTGGTTGGTTGGGTGTATCGTTATCTCCATGTAGAAGAGCAATGTGAAGAAGTAATGATTTAGTTTCTTCTTGTCTCTGCTACTCTGATTTAACTGGCTTCTATTGAAAAAAAGATCTGTGGAGTCCATCCATCAAGGTGATAGCTTCATCAGTGATTGGATGTCACTGTGGCATAGTGGAGAAACTGTTGGGGCAGGGAGTTCTGACTTTCTCCTAGTGGTATTTTATATGTCTCCGGCATAGAATGCTTCTACTCCGAAAATAACTCATACAGTGGTATCTTGAGGTTTGGTTTGTGTCATGCCTTTTACCATGTTTGCTCAGTTTACAAGTAGATTTGCTTTTTCTGATCACCTGTCATGGCAGCTCTGCCTGTAATGCAAGAGTGAAGCTGGGCTTTTTCTCTAGCTGTGGCCTCTTCTTTGTCAGAGTTAACTAGCAGTAGACTCTAGTTAACAGACTCTGCTGGGCCAATAGCTAGAACCCTTGGTTTGTTGTTTTTTGTTGTCACCTAAGCAAGAAGAAGCATTTGAAGCTCACTCCTAGATTGCTCTTCCAGAGCTGCCATCCAGAGCATCAGTAGAATATGTTTGGGAGTAAGTTTGACTCCATCACTCATACTTCCTGTAGTGAGCTGTTGCTTTTTTTTCCTTCCTGCTCCTATCCCTGCACAAATCTGTACAGGAGTCAACATCTGTGTAGAGATGAAGCAAAAAGGATCCTGCAGCTCCTCTCATTTATCCTGTTCTACCCAGATGTCCTATGTACATTCCAAAGCTTCTTTTGTTTGTGGCAGAATTTTAATGCTCCCTCTTGTGCTCTCTTTAGTTGACCGTATTGTTGGGCTGGATCAGGTAGCTGGTATGTCAGATACAGCACTGCCAGGGGCCTTTAAAACCAGGAAGGGTATGTTCCGAACAGTGGGACAACTCTATAAGGAACAACTGGCTAAACTGATGGCTACCTTGAGGAACACCAACCCTAACTTCGTCCGCTGTATTATCCCCAACCATGAAAAAAAGGTAAAAACAGTTTCAACAGTAACTTCCTGGGGTATGTAGCTGGGTTTGCTATCTTTTATCAGGTTTTGAAAGAGATTTTAGAAAGGTCTTGTTTTCTCAGAATCTCTCTTTAAGGGCATCTTAAATAACTGTATACTTCCCAGAATTTTGGAGACTGATCTTTTGGTTCTTTTTAAGCTGGCATAAAAGCTTTCAAATGCTTCTAACTGGAAAGAGAGAACTGGCTGCTTTACAGAAAGAAAGGAGGAGACAAGGGGTAAACCCCTTTTGTACAAGCTTCATGGTATTAATAAAATATGTCTTTTCGTCACCAGGCTGGAAAACTAGATCCCCACTTGGTCCTTGACCAGCTTCGCTGTAATGGAGTGCTGGAGGGAATCCGTATTTGTCGTCAGGGTTTCCCCAACAGAGTTGTGTTCCAGGAATTCAGACAAAGGTAGGGCCTAGAAAAGAATCTGAAGCAGTCTTTACCTTTGCAAATTGCAAAAATTGGAGTATTTTGTTGCAGCGGGATTGCCGCTGTTTTCAAAGGCAACACATCTGGCCCTTGGTATTTACTGGCACAAAGCCACTCAAAACCGTCTTTGACTTCTCTAGTAAGCATGTAGTTAAGGTGAGGCATAGAGGGAGCCCATCCAAGACTGCTGCTTCATACTCTGTTGTCTAGAGATACAATTTTTTTTCTTCTAATAAGACTGTAAATTGTCAAATTCAAAATGGCATAGGAATGCTTTACTGATTTTAGTTTTTGTTTGTTGTTGTTTTCAGATATACTTCTGTGACTAGTCTAATGCTTTCTCCTTTTCAGGTATGAAATCCTAACTCCAAATGCAATTCCAAAAGGATTCATGGATGGAAAGCAAGCTTGCGTGCTGATGGTAAGACACCCCAGAAACTCTACTTGAATATATTTTGGGGGTGTGGTTTAGAAATCTGAGTTGTGCATGTTAAAAATAACATCTTGTACTTGCAGACCAATTCTGAAGTTAAACATTTGGTCTGAGGGTGCAAAAACCTTTCTCTTGGCTTCACAGATGGAGGCTTTTGACTAGCATGGAGTTCAATAGTCCTAGGCAAAGAGGATCTTCTGTTTCCGCAGATGCATACACTTTGAGTTGCCAGCAGTATTCATGGAATCAAAATGCGTAGAAGCATTAACGTTACCTTTTAGCACCTGGTTAAAGTATGAGCTTCAGCAACTTTTTGTAACGGTCTGCTGATGACAAATGCTTTCAATGAAGGCACCAATTAATTTATTCAGAATTGCCTGCTTCAAAGGGAAAGTTTTGGCTCTGTAGCTTGAAGACTAGGGGAGATTGAATTGAATTTGGCTGTAAGGGATTCCCTTTTTTCTGTCTTAAAGGGGTATACCTGATTTCTCTTACACTAGTGTAAGTGTTGACAGCAAATCCTTTAAAGGATGAGGAAGTCGGTTGGAGTGCCTTTTTCTGGTAAAGATTAGGAGTGGGAAGAAATAAATAGGAAGGATCAACATATGTGTTTCCTTTCAGAAAGGAAAGGGCTCTTTGGACTAGGCGTATGTTCCTCACAGCATCCTTATAGTTCTGAATACTTGATGTGGTGTTGTGTTAAACAATGCTTTCTATCATATTTTCTCTCTGGTTACCTCCATTTCATGCTGTGCTTGGCTGAGCTCTAACTCCTCTAATTGGGACAGAACTGTATTGGAAACTAGTGACTTTGGTTGGCCTAAGTGCTTACTGTAGGGAAGGGATATCTTAAAGCCATGAGACACAAATATGTTTTGTCATGTTTCATATGAAGCAGTCTTTGCAGGACATGAGTTCTTCTCTCTCTCACTTTAGATCAAAGCATTGGAGCTGGATTCTAACCTCTACCGAATTGGACAGAGTAAAGTTTTCTTCAGAGCTGGAGTCCTTGCTCATCTTGAAGAAGAAAGAGACCTGAAGATTACAGATGTCATTATTGGTTTCCAAGCATGCTGCAGAGGCTACTTGGCCAGAAAGTAAGGACCATATTCACTTTAGTGTGAGGTGTCCCTGCCCATGGCAGGGGGGTTGGAACTAGCTGATCTTAAGGTCCTTTCCAACCCTAACTATTCTATATTTTGTAAAGAACATGTATATAAGCATATGTACATAAAGTACACATATAAACATATATTTCTCCCACTCAGGTACAAGTTTTTCTTCAAAAGAATCTGTCTAGAAATTATATAACTTTTTTTGTCAGAAAAGCCATGATTTATTTGTTGTATATAAGAGATGATGGTGTTTTAGGGCTTTCTGATCTCTGTAGTGCTGGACTTCTGGCATCTGCAAGAAACTCCATGTGCTGCTATTCCACATACTACCAGAGCAGTAAAGTCTATTCCTCTCTAAAGGAATACTATACAGCAGGCAAAATTTTTGACAGAAGTGCTGCAAACTGCAAATGTGAAAATGAAAAGGTCTTAGTACAGTACTGATCCAGGAGGTGTAGGACTTCTTTTCTTAAGATATTAGGTAGGACTGCAAATGATACGGTTCTAAAAACAAAAGTAGTATCTGCCAGATTGACAGAATACACCTCTGTTTCAGATCTCCCTTTTTTGAGTGAAAATAGTGAGGCTTTTCAGATTAGACGTTAGGGAAAAACTTTATTAAATAGGAAATTGGATAAAGGAAAGGATAAGCGCTCATAACGGAGCAGAAAAAAATTGATAGAGGAAGTTCACTGGAAGTCTTGCTCCTTTTCTTTAGGAGGGAGCCCTCTAAAGTAAAAATATAGAAGCATCTAAGAAAGGAGTTGGTGAAGAGAATTGCATGCTGCTGTGGGTTCCTTTGTCTGACCTCCACTTACTTTGCAGAGCCTTTGCCAAGCGCCAGCAGCAATTGACAGCCATGAAAGTGCTTCAGAGAAACTGTGCTGCCTATTTGAAGCTGCGGAACTGGCAATGGTGGAGGTTGTTCACCAAGGTAACATTTTTCCCTTTGCAATTTTGACAGTTTGGTTTCAATTTCAGCATCTTGGGTTGAACCAGAGCACCAAAAAGCGCTTTTCTGCATTTGGGCTGGCTTGCAGCTACACCTTGATTCATTTAGGCAGAGAATATCATAGCATATTTTATAGCTATGCAGTATATCTGCATAAGTCAAGTGCAAGACTACATCCAAATAATGTTGTGGAAAAGCAGAAGTCATCTTTTGATGCTTTATGCCTAAGAAGAGTAAGAGGATCACTTGCTTTGGTGGTACGGCACTTCAAAAAGTCACTTACTACATGGCTAGTCAATTTAGCTAGGCAAAAACTGATAATACAGGGATGGTTTGCTGTCTGTTTCTCCATTGTAAGAACAAAAGAAAAGCATTGAGGTCTGATCTTGCTGTTAGGCTTGTCTATAATTTACCTTTATAAAGACAATGAATACATGAAGAGATGGTCTTTTTTCTAAACATATGGGATTTCTTGCTTTTTAGCCATAAGACTTTGCAGCTAAATGAGAGTTGAAAGCAGAGTTTAAACTTTTCTCTTTCCTATGAAACGACTTCTGAGGGAACACCACTTGCACCTATTTCTGTCTGGACATTGATTTGTTGACCACTGGATGCAACCATTCAGCCAATTTCTCATCCACTGAACAGTCCATCTATTAAATTCATATATCGCCAATTTAGGGAGAAGGATGTTGTGAGGGACCATATCAAAGGCCTTAGAGAAGCCCGGATAGGTGACATTGACCCACCTGTGAATTTTCCCACTCTATGGCAACTTTTTTATTCTCGCTATTACTACTTAGTTCCTGAGGGGCTGGAATTGCCTTAACCCTTTCCTGATGCATCCCATCCTGAAGGAAAAGTTGGGCAGACAGGAAGTGTGTTATTGGCAGAGTATATAACACTTTCGACATAAGTTTTATTCAGTGCTTATCAAGTACAAGAGTGTTTCTTCATGTTTTCCTTGTTCCTGATACATGTCTCATTCCTTTGGTTTCCCTTTCAGGTGAAGCCCCTTCTGCAAGTAAGCAGACAGGAAGAGGAGATGATGGCCAAGGAAGAAGAACTAATAAAGGTCAAGGAGAAGCAGCTGGCTGCAGAAAATAGACTGAGTGAGATGGAGACCTTCCAGGCCCAGGTGAGTTTGCAAATCTCCTGTGTAAAAGTTATTCTCCTCTATCTGGCCAACTGCTTGAGGGCACCCCTTGCTTTATTGGTCTGATGGACAAGCTGCAGAATTCCTGCTTGTTGAAATATGTGACTTGTCTGCCATCTTGTTCAATTTCCTTTGCCCTTCTTCCCAGCTCAGTCCCTCTAGCAAGTCATTTTCTACAGTGACCATTTATTGCCCTTTTATAGCCATTATGTGAAGTCTCCTTTGGCTGGGTATTATAGCAAGCTAGTTGAATTTCATCTCACTGTTAATGGAATCCTTTTTGTTTGGAACACAGAAGGTGGCAGCAGGATTGTTTTTCTGTAGGGCTGTTAATTGTGTTACTTTTGCAGGGGAAAACTAGACAATCTTTTTTTCAAATGGATTTGGTCTTGAGAAATTTATTAAGGCTAATGTAATACAGGGTTGCAGTGTATCATTTGTGAAGGAGAGCAAACACTTAAAAACTGTGTTTTGATATTTAGTTTTTGATTAGCAGCAGGAGACTGCTGCAGTGATTAACTGTGAACACAGGAGCACATAACACAGATTGCTAAGTGCTTTGGTAAATTGGAGCTTGTCTTATTTCTGGCTTTGTGTCTAATGTAGCTAATGGCAGAGAAGATGCAGCTGCAGGAACAGTTGCAAGCAGAAACTGAACTCTGTGCTGAAGCTGAGGAGATTAGAGCCCGCCTGACAGCCAAGAAACAAGAACTGGAGGAGATATGTCATGACCTGGAAGCAAGAGTGGAGGAAGAGGAAGAACGGTGTCAACATCTGCAGGCTGAAAAGAAGAAAATGCAACAGAATATCCAGGTAATGCCTTAGGAATGCTGACTCTTGTCAGTAAAGAGTATAGTAAGGGTCAGAGCTGTTCTGTTGTCTCAGCTTGGAGGGAAACAGGAGAGAGAGAACAAAAAATAAAGCATAGAAAAATCTCTCTGTGGAAATAATAATAGAACGTAGTGATTCTGGTGCTAAGCCTGAGGTGTTCAGCCAGTCATCTGGAATGAGCTTTTCCATTCTTGAAGATGGTGGCCACTTGTCAAATAGACAGGTAAGCTTAAGCAAGGTGGTTTAGAGTGGTGCATTCTTCTTTGCAAAATAGTAATGTTTGTTCTGCTAGAAAAGTTGTTTGTTAGGACAGGGTATGTTGCATGGAGTCACGACAGATGTTAATTCTGGAAAGTACTATTAATACCTTGAGGAAGGGTAAAGAAAACTTCCAAGTTCTAGGATTGCTACTGTGCTGTTACATTGGTTGGTGAGTAGCACTGACAGATGCCTTGCTTTTCTGTGGGTGTTGTGAAGGAACTAGAGGAACAGCTTGAAGAAGAGGAAAGCGCAAGGCAGAAGTTGCAGCTAGAAAAAGTGACCACAGAGGCCAAATTGAAGAAACTGGAAGAAGATGTGATGGTTCTGGAAGATCAGAATCTCAAATTGGCTAAGGTAAGATTCCTGCAGCTTCCTACACAGGCTTAAGATGCATGGGTGTTTCTCCTGGAGCTATCCACCAAAGGCTGACCTTTCCCATATTGTGTGGAAACGTTCAAATGAGTTCAGTCTTGTCTTTGACAACTCTGACCTGAAATTAACTGCCTGCCTGTATTCTTTACAAGTCAGTAGTGTATGATATTTAAATAGCCTTGACTAAATAACGATTCATGAGCAAAAGTTTTCTGATACATCATTATGCCAAACAGTATCAAAGTTATTCTGTGAGCAGACTTCTGTTTCAGTTTTGAAAAGGCTTCAAATACAAATCTTTAAGTAGCCATTTTATCCGTAATCCTGACAGGATTTCTTTTGTTCCAAGTTCCTTACAGGAGTAGTAGGCACTCATGACATTGACATATTTAATCACAGTCAATTCTGGAAAAATGTCCTGTAATTCCAGCAACTGCTTTGACACTGCCTTCTCAATTCTGCAGGAAAAGAAACTATTGGAAGACAGGATGTCTGAATTTACAACGAACCTGACAGAGGAAGAGGAGAAATCTAAGAGCTTAGCTAAACTCAAGAATAAGCATGAGGCCATGATCACAGACCTTGAAGGTGGTTTTGATTTTGTTTAGGGTTCTTTTGTGTGGGGGTGTTTTCTGTTTGTTTGTTTTTTAAGGCAGGTTCTGCAAAGGACTTGCCTGTTTACTTCTTAGTTTTAGGTGGTTTCTTGTTAAAATTTGTTGAACTTGATTTTGATTTCTAGAGTTTTAGTCCTCCCCAGTTTCTGAGGGGTTAAAAGTTACTCTGTAGTGTGTATGCTATTGATTGGTTTGGTAGAGCTGTTCAGTGACTGGCTGAAGGTTATGTGGCTTGTCAGCTGAGCCCTTGATCTAAATAAAAATCCTCTCTAAAGCAGCAGGCCAATGGAGAAGAGAGGCTGGTTCTCTTTCTTTTCCTGCTGTGGAAGTATAACCACTTTTCTACTTCCGGCAGCAACATCAATCTGTCAGGGTTAGTGCTGTTTCTGATATCCTGTTTGCACAAGCTCTTCAGAGTTGAAGCTAGAGGTACTTCATCTGGAGACCGCCCAGGTTAACACAGCAGGAGCCAGCCTGTTTAGTTTCTGTAAAGGGAGAGCAGACCTTGTGTTCAGTGTCACTTAATGAGTGCTTATGCCTGTGTGGTGTGGGTGTTGGGAGAGACTGGCATTATGCTGGCATTGTTTAGTATAGAGAAAGAGGGGGGAGAGGGTTTGGCTGTAAGGTGAGGGGAAGGGAAGTCATGCAGATACGTTTTGAGGGCAAAATGTGGGGGCAGTTGCATGTGTAGGTCCTGACAAAATAATGGACTCCGGCTATAGTTGGGACAGTTGTATTATTAGGAAAGAAACTACTGATCAAATAGCTTTATTTTCTATGCTCATACAACATTCTTTGAGTATGTATTGTCTGTGTAACTTAATGTGTCGCCATCTTCTTCAGAACGTCTGCGACGTGAGGAAAAGCAAAGGCAAGAATTGGAAAAGACTCGTCGAAAGCTTGAAGGGGACTCCAGTGATCTGCATGACCAGATTGCTGAGCTGCAGGCTCAGATTGCAGAACTCAAAATGCAGCTGGCCAAGAAAGAAGAGGAGCTGCAGGCAGCCTTAGCTAGGTGAGAACCTGACCTGCAGGGTTCAGGGACCACCAAGTTGGGAAGTATTTCTTGTCTTGTCTCTCTTTGGAACATGGACTAAATGGAATCTGTGGTAGTTGTATTTCAGCCTGTGGACTGTTAGGATTCATGTTCTCAGCATCAGTTCTTTGGCTGCTGCTCATTGCCACATTCTCTGTACAGAGCAAGGCTATGAATTTAATGTTTCATTGGAGCTGTAAGATTTCAGAGGGTGTTAAAAAGTAGTGGCAACAGACTCTCTCACTGATAGTTGTTGCTATATTCATCTGTTCAGTAAAGTGTCCAGTTTCCAGTGCAAAATGGTGCTTTCCTCTACTTTCTTCTGTTGTCAGTCTCTTTGTGTCCCCTTCTTTAAGGTAAGTAATTGTGCTCTCTCAGATACTGGAAAATAGAACTTAGAATCTGTATTGATACATGCATCAAAGTTTGAATGTAATATTGTAGAGCTGGCCCGTGGCAGCTTTCTTTATTGATTGTTCTTGGTAGGTTAGGTGATTTTAATTTACCTACAGTTTAAATCTGGCTCTGACCAGAACCCTATGTTGAACACAGGGTGGAAGAAGAGGCGGCTCAGAAGAACATGGCCCTGAAAAAGATCAGGGAACTTGAATCCCAAATCACTGAGCTCCAGGAAGATCTGGAGTCAGAGAGAGCATTCAGGAATAAAGCTGAAAAACAGAAGCGGGATCTGGGGGAAGAGCTGGAAGCATTGAAAACGGAGCTAGAAGACACACTAGATTCTACAGCTGCTCAGCAAGAGCTCAGGTAACTCCGAGATGTAGCTGTTGTCTTTATTTTTGACTTTTTTAGTAAATGCTGGAGCATCCAGTCTCTTACCAAAGCAAGTCTTTGTCTTTATTGGATTAGTCTGGTTAGCAGCCTCAGTGGCTATAGAAGGAGGTAGTGTGCAAGCTGTACTCAAAACTGCATTTACCTCACCTGATGTAAGAATGTTAATTTGCTCCATAACCACAGTGTTAGCAATAGACCTGAAACATTCATTCTTTCAAGCTATTACTGCTTAGGCTGAAAGTAATGCTGCCAGCTTCTGCTTAAGAACAGTGCATTGCTAAGCTCTAACTTTGAAAAGTGTCTTTGTAGCTTGTAGGGCTAAACAGACATTGGCATTTTTCTGCATTAGGCATGCTTTTGGTGTATATACATATCTATTTGATTCTCTCACAAATGGAATTTGTGAATTTTATAGGTCAAAGAGAGAACAAGAAGTAACGGTTTTGAAGAAGACCCTTGAAGATGAGGCAAAGACACATGAGGCTCAAATCCAAGAGATGAGGCAGAAACATTCACAAGCTATTGAAGAGCTGGCAGAGCAGTTAGAACAAACCAAGCGGGTATGTGGAATAGAAAACACAAGGCTAAAGCAGTCAATCTCCCTGAAAGGACAGCTGCTCTATGACCATGTCTTAAAGCTGCAGAAGAACATGAAGTGTTTGTGATACTAGGCATCTGATACATGTGCTCTTCTTGCCTTGGTAGATTATTTTTCATTATGAAGCTGTTTTGAATAGTTGCATTCATTCTTTGGTCCAATCAGGCATGTTATACTGCATAACCAAGACGTTCTTTTCACAGCTTGCTCTTGTTGACTTGTACAGCCTTAATTTGGAATCTGATGGTGGAAGACTATCTCCTGTGTTGTCTTCTCTGCTTGTTAGATTGTCTCCTGCTTATCAGTGACAGGCTGCTCAAATTGTTCTTTCTGAGTAAGCAGTCTACAACTTAGCTGCTAAACATGAAACGTTAGCTTGCTTGTTGGGGTTGGAGAGGAAAAAGTACTTGGTGGAAGGATCCTGCCATATCTAAAGTCTGAGAGGTTTCACTGTGGTTTTTTTCCTCTTCAGGTGAAAGCAAATCTTGAAAAAGCAAAACAGGCTCTGGAAAGTGAGAGGACTGAACTGGCCAATGAGGTGAAGGCCCTACTGCAGGGCAAAGGGGATGCTGAGCACAAGCGGAAAAAAGTAGATGCTCAGCTCCAAGAACTCCAGGTGAAATTCACGGAAGGTGAAAGAGTGAAGACTGAACTGGTTGAGAGGGTTAACAAATTGCAGGTGAGTGGCATGGGTTTTCCTTAGCTTCTGATACAGCCCAGGGTTAGACTGAAAGCATTGTAGGGTCGTACCTCCCCACAGCTGGTTCAAAAATCTTGTTCCTCCTGAGGATAAAGTTCCTACAAAAAGCAAATCCATGGTTTGCTTCCCAAGGGCTATTCAAGCTACTTAACTCATTGCCAGGACAGGACTTTTGGATTGATGTTGCTTACCAGCTCTGAGAAGCTGAAGTAAATAGTTGCCATTTGAGTTTTGTAAGCCTTAAAGTATCAGCATGCCTGCTCTCCTTCAGCATGCAGCAGTTAGTACAGTACAGTTTGCAGTTGTGCAAACATTCAGATGCTTGTGGACCTAGCCCAGCATAAACAGACCAGCAATTGTGTAACTCATTTAGAGGACAGCTTCTTGAAGCTTTGTAATGCAGTTGATGGTGGTGAGGTGTGGCTCAAGGCTGATGTGGAAATTTAGGGTTTCTCCTCCTGTCTTCAAGTAACAAGAAATCGCTTTGAGTCACACAGAGCATTGTCTTCTGGCTTCTCAGTTTTGGAGGGCTGTTATTAAAAGTTGAGCATTGCTGGTGTGTGCACTAGCTTTTAGAATGTGCAAATGTAATTTTGAGACTCTGGATGTAGTCCTGAAGCAAATAGTATAAAATAGAGACTTAGTTTAATTAAAGCTTTTAAAATTCTTTCCAGGCTGTCTAAAGTCTTATATAGGCCTTAAAAAACCCAAACCACCCAGAACCAGAGGTCTCTTGCTACAGAGGGGATCCCATGTAAAAATCTCTTTTCAACTTCCCATACTTCATCCCTGGGAGTCTGGAAGTTATGCATTCATTTCCCTGAGAGACTATATGCATGTCTTACTGTTATGAGGTGCCTGAGTTTTCAATTCTGGGTCCTGTAGCTGCTCACTTGTTCCTGGCTTTGTTTTTGCAGATGTATTCACTAACTGATACTCTGATCTCTCCTTCAGGTCGAGCTGGACAATGTCACAGGTCTCTTGAACCAGTCTGACAGCAAATCAGCCAAATTAGCAAAGGACTTCTCTGCTTTGGAATCACAACTTCAGGATACACAGGTGAGAGCTTTGGAAACCAAGGCATCTCTGTGTGGTGCAGCCAAATAGCTGTTACAATTTGCAAAAGTAAGATGATGCTGGTGCCTAAAGTAGGTAAATGACCACTGTCTTTCAAATCTACTAAGGTTTTAACCATGCTACATCACTGTTAGCCTGGTGTCCTTTTCTTTTATACCTGAATATGAGAAAGTCATGTAGCAGAATACAGTCATGCTATTGTTGGGAAGGGTTTGAATGGTTTGTGTGCTTGAAAGACTCCAGAAAAGACTGTGGGTGGCTTGTGAGGTGAAGTAATATACTTTAATTATTAGAGTGTATGAGGGAATAGGACCATTCTGAATATTTTGTTTCTGTGTGGACTTGCTGGAAGACAATTATTTTAAATTCTGTCTTTGGTTGTGTTATCTGTGAAATAAGTTGCATACTTAAAATCAACTTCAAAAGTACTCATTCTGTAGAGAGTGGGTGAGCATTGTGAGCCTTTAAGGCCAAGGAGCGGTGCTGAATTCCACTGGGGTGTTCGCTTCATAGGAGCTGCTGCAGGAGGAGACTCGCCTAAAACTGAGCCTCAGCACTAAGCTGAAGCAAATGGAGGATGAGAAGAACAGTTTCAAAGAGCAACTGGAAGAAGAAGAGGAAGCTAAGAGAAACCTGGAGAAACAGATCGCTGTGCTTCAGCAACAGGTACAGTCTGCATCCTATAAACCAATGACTTTTGAGAGGAAGCGTAAGTGCATTCTGTCTATAGAGAAGTAAAATCTAAATGGAGAATCACCTTTAAGTAACAGAACCTTTCCTGGGAAAAGGTGATCCTGCTGATTTGAGCAAGAGAGGAAATGAAGAGGTCTCTGATGATAATTATATGAACTGCTTTTAGATTTGTATCCAGGAATTCCTTTAGGAATTCAGTCATGTATTACTTGAGGGGGGAGTAGGACTTTCAAAATGGAGCAGGCTCAACTTCTGGTACCAGTAGACTACATACAGCGTTGTCTGTGGTATGGCTTCACGTGCGATCTTTTCTGGCTTTCAGGCAATAGATGCAAAGAAGAAGATGGATGATGGTCTGGGCTGCCTCGAGTCGGCAGAGGAAGCCAGGAAGAAGCTGCAGAAGGACTTGGAGGGCTTGAGCCAGCGTTATGAAGAGAAGACAGCTGCATATGACAAGCTGGAAAAAACAAAGACCCGCCTGCAGCAAGAGCTGGATGACCTTGCTGTGGACCTGGATCATCAGCGACAGATTGTTTCCAACCTAGAGAAGAAGCAGAAGAAATTTGATCAGGTATGTCTTCAGTCACTGGGCGTTCAGTAGGTGCATCTTATTGACAGCTCTGCTTTAAGAATACCTAAGCAGTGCTGCTTGGAGAATGTGTATTTATTTCCTAACTAAGGCGTAGCATATAGAGTGGAGAAATAAGCTTTCATAGAATTAAATTAATTCTGTTTCTTGCATAGGAAGCTTAGTGATGCTTCTTTCCCGAAGGCATAACATTTATATCAAGACTAAGATCAAGTTTAAAGCGTTGTTTGCAGATCATTGACAGGGAGTTGGAAATAATTGGTTTTGAGGCCTAGGGAATCGGAAGTTTGTTCATTTGGGGTCAGCACAGTTCCAAAAGGTGGGATGGCATGCTTCATTCTTGGAAGCTGGTTCCTACTTTCTGTGGCAGAGTACTGTTAGGACACTAATGAAAAGGTTCATGTTTACCTTGTTAGAAAACTGTCATTAATTCCTCAGAATATTGATACTGTGCTCTTGTAGCTATTGGCAGAGGAGAAGAGCATCTCTGCCAAGTATGCAGAAGAACGGGACCGTGCTGAGGCAGAAGCCCGTGAGAAGGAGACTAAGGCCCTCTCCCTGGCCAGAGCCCTGGAAGAAGCCATAGAGCAGAAAGATGAGCTGGAAAGAATCAATAAGCAGTTCCGTGCAGAGATGGAAGACCTGATGAGTTCAAAGGATGACGTTGGGAAAAGTGTAAGTATGAAGTTAAAATGTCTGGCCAGGAAATATCACACAGGTGATACTCTTAGATTAATACTGCAAAAAGCTTCTGTTAGTGTTAACACAGATGAATGTAGTAGAGAATACTGGACACATTGTGAGTTTGTGAATGTTTGTATTGCATTAGTAAGTGTGAAAGATGGATTGCGAGAACCTGAAAATGACCCAAAGTAGTGGAAAACTGGTGTAGTGGGCGACTGAACTGCTGTTAATTAATTGTTGTGGCAGAAATGAAGAGACGATAAGAGTCTGATCTGTAAAATACAGAGATCAGCCAGGCAATGGAAGACAGTAAACCAGTATTTCAAAACAAAAAAATGTTATGATAAGCAAGAAGGAAAAGAAATAAAAAAATAATTAAAAAAAATTAGAGGCAAAAATTATTTTCTTAAATTCTGTCAGAACCAGAAGTCTCCAGCAGTAGGAGACTGCAGTAGATGTAAGTCTGCAGTAGGTCAGGACTGGGCTAACAAATGCTTTTCCCTTTCTCTCCACCACACATGCATGACCAGAGCTAATAGGCAGTTGTGATTCCGACTGGCAGCTTGCAAGTATGCGAGCAGCTGGCTTTGAGGGGTATCTCTGCCATGCTGCCAGAGACAGATGCAGCATTCGTGAATTCTGTCTTATGTGAATGGCTGTTCTTAGCCTTTTTTGTGCTTAGGATAGGTGAAATTGTCTGACTCACTCTGAGGAAACCTCACGTGTGGTACTGTGCTGTAGGTCCATGAGCTGGAGAAGGCTAAGCGAGCCTTGGAGCAGCAGGTGGAGGAGATGAAGACACAGCTGGAAGAGCTGGAAGATGAACTGCAGGCCACAGAGGATGCCAAACTGCGGCTAGAAGTGAACCAACAGGCCATGAAGGCACAGTTTGACCGGGACCTCCAGGGACGTGATGAACAGAATGAAGAGAAGAAGAAACAGCTGATTAGACAAGTAAGAATTGCTCTATAAATCCTGAAAGTGTTCTGTGCACAAAGACACTTGTGTCCAAAGATGGTTAGACGCACAGTGTCAAACCTCCAGATTCTTGTTAATGGTAACTGTCCACGCAGCACTGCAAGAGCTGTGAGACACTTCACCCCTTGTGTGCATGATTGTTCACACAGCCTTTGTCTATCAAAGGAACCCGTGTGGCTTTATTAGTGAGGAATGTTAGCCCTATCCCCCTGCCAGGAAGAATGAAAATGAGTCACATGCTTGCACTTATGTACAGTTTGAAAGGGGGATATGAAAGGTGGCTATTGGGAAATCAAGGAGCTGAAATGCTGATGCCCGTATTTCTTTCTACAGGTGCGGGAGATGGAGGTGGAATTGGAAGACGAACGGAAACAGCGCTCCATTGCTGTGGCTGCCAGGAAGAAGCTAGAGATGGACCTGAAGGATTTGGAAAGCCATATAGACACTGCTAACAAGAATCGTGAAGAAGCCATCAAGCAGCTCCGCAAACTGCAGGTGAGATGCTGCAACTGTCTTAGCTGTCAGTGTAGAACACTTACCCAGGGAAATGGGATACAAGATTTCATCTCATGAGAACCATGCATCAGTAGCACAAGAGCAGCAGAACCTTGTAGCAATTTACAGTGAAAGATTTATTGGCATTTCAAATATCCTTCTAACCCCGATCTGCCTGTTTAATTCCTCGAGAGACAAGCTGCTGGGAAAGTCCACTCTAGTGCTTTCTTCATGTCAGTGTTTTTGGAAAGGATTATGGAGCTACAAAGCTAGAGGGACCTAAATATCACTTAGGCCTTCTCCTGCCCCACCACGGTTCTCTTATGCTTTTGTAATTCCTACAGGCATTTGTCTGATCTGTTCTTAGGAAAAATTCCAAATCTGCCCTAGACCATCCATTCTATTGCTTCACTAGAAAGCTTCCTGTACCCTGCCTTCCCCCCTCCCTATATCTGACAGTTTTTTTCCCTTGCAATTTAAGCAGTGCTGTTTTCCTTTCATTATCCCTTCTCCTTGTTACTTGTGAAATGGGAAAAGGATTATTCCTTTTGTTTTTACAGCAGCCTTTTTGTAGCTGAAGATTAATGCATCCCTGTTTCCATTTCCCTTCATGTTTCCTGTAAAGACAAACAAACTCGCTTTGTTAATGTGGATGCTCTGAAATTCATCCTTTTTTGCTCTCCCTTTTTCAGGCACAAATGAAGGATTACATGCGGGAACTGGAGGACACACGTACTTCCAGAGAAGAGATCTTGGCCCAGGCCAAAGAAAATGAGAAGAAGTTGAAGAGCATGGAGGCAGAGATGATCCAATTGCAGGAGGTAATGGAATATGCATGCAAGTAAAGGGTTTGTTCATTTTCTTTGGCCAAGAGCTAAGCATAGCAGTCTAAGCTTGAGTCGTTATTTCCTTTCTTCTGTACTTTTCGCTCTGCTCAAATATGAGGTCCACTTCAAAATGCATTATTTGGCCCTCTCTTGACAGCTGTGATAGGAGAGTGCAAAACAAAGGAAGCCATGGGGTGGGTGTGGAGCAGACCATGTTTTATAATTAAGTCTGGGTCTAGCTAGAGACCATACCACCCATTACCAGTAACTACTTTTTCCTATGCTGCATTAATTGGTAGCTTCCCATTGGATCACTGACCGTCTCGTTTTCATTCCAGGAGCTTGCAGCTGCTGAGCGTGCCAAGCGCCAGGCCCAGCAAGAAAGGGATGAGCTGGCTGATGAGATTGCCAACAACAGTGGTAAAGGGTGAGTAATGTTCCCTGTTTTAAGGGTGGAGGAGCTGGTTTGAGAAAATACTTTGCAGGCTGTTACTTTTATATAGTCTGCAGCATGCACTGTATCCCCTCTGCTCTCAAAAGACTGAGTTTATTTAAAGAAATGAGAAATGGTGGATTTTCCCCAAGGCATTAATGCCACTAACACTGCTTTAATGATTCTGTGTCCTATAGAGCGCTGGCCATGGAGGAAAAGAGACGCCTGGAGGCCCGGATAGCTCAGCTGGAGGAGGAGTTGGAAGAAGAACAGGGCAACACAGAGATAATCAATGACCGGCTCAAGAAGGCAAACCTTCAGGTACCTATCCAGGCTGTGTGTGTCAGTAGGGGTCTGTGTAAATTGTCATACTGCGCTTTGAGTAATGCCAGCTGCCACTTTGTGTATAGGCCCTCAGAAGTCCCTAGGTGTGAGCAAGATGAAACACCTGAATACCACAGTACAGAAGATAGGGTGGGCAGTCAGAGCTGATGGTAGCTCACTGGTTTTGAACACCTAAATCATTGGGTAGCTGGAACAATCTCTCAGGTTTATTTAAAAAAAAGCCCTAAGCAAAACCACCACCACCAAAACCCCACAAACCAACCAAAAAACACCAAAACAACCCCCCCAAAAATACCCCAAACCTCCCCGTCCCTTTTTTCTGTATTAAGAGATTATGAGAAAGATGATCCATATCATGCTGCTGCTCCAACTTGGCATGCTGAACAGTGCCACAGTGTGCTTGGAAAATGACTTTTCTGCCAGTTCTGTGCTGCTTCTGATGGACTAACCATATGGAATTTGTTAGGCCGCTATAAACCATGATTGTAATCTGCCTGTTCTCTGCCATATTTTGTCTGCCCAGCTTTGAGAGTTGAGCATGTTGTTTTCCCAGCATTCCAGAGCCAAGGAGCTAGGCTGATGGTTTTCCAAATGGCTTGTTCACTCTGGTGGATGAGAGCATAGTTCTCGAGTTGGTTGACTGTCAGCCAGAGCCCTCTCTGGCTTGGAAGTGGACTGAGTTCTTGCCCTTTCCCCTTTGAAAGTCAGTATTTTTAAGCTGCTGCTTTGTAGTAGACAGAGGGAGTAGACAGACAGCAAATAAATGATAAATTAGTAAAGCAAATGTATTGGATCTTCTTGCCTCAGGATTTTTGTAATTCACTAAGACTGATAATTACTGTGTGAAGTGCCAAACCGTGGCCTTTGCTACTGAAAGCATTGTGTGTGGTTGGCAAATTTAGCCCTAAGAGGAGGCTGATAAACCTGTTATTCAAGGAATTACTTTGAAAATCTGGGTAAACTAAGATATTTTAAGAACTGCCTTGCCTACAGACAGCTCCCTCTGCATCATAGTTATTCCAGGTATTCAGCTCACCCTGAGGGTCCTTTTTCTTTGCTGTCAGCTTGTGCCTGGGAAGTAAATCAGCCTTCCAGGCTGGAGAGCTGGATGTGCTCAGTACTTCTTCTCTCTGCAGATCGATCAGATGAATGCCGACCTGAATGCTGAGCGTAGCAACGCACAGAAGAATGAGAACGCTCGCCAGCAGATGGAGCGCCAGAACAAGGAGCTTAAGCTTAAACTGCAGGAGATGGAGAGTGCAGTAAAGTCCAAGTACAAGGCTACCATCACAGCCTTGGAAGCAAAGATAGCACAGCTGGAAGAGCAGTTGGACATGGAGACAAAGTAAGTCCTAGTAGAAGCTCTGTTTTAAATTCTGATTTGTCTTAGTGAAGCCTTTATTCTAGGTATAGTGGGTAGTACAGAAGTAAGATCTTGGCAAATCTTCCTTGTTTTTCACTGTAGAGACTTCTAGCTCCTTCCACACTTAACCACTCCTAAAAATGCAGCTGTGATACACTTGCTGCCTCTCTAGCTTCACAAAGTATCCTATCTGTGTGACATCAGTGCCTCTGTTATTTCTGGGAAATATGGCCTGCCATCCCCTTTTTTCCCTAAGTTATGAGGACTTTTGCTTTCTTCCTTGTTTCTAACCTGCCCAAGTCATGTCATCTTGTTGGGGGCAAGGGGAGATGAGTTTTTGTCTGAGCATCAGTGTTTTTGTGTAGGGAGCGCCAGGCTGCCAGCAAGCAAGTGCGCCGTGCCGAGAAGAAGCTGAAAGACATCTTGCTGCAGGTGGATGATGAGAGGCGCAATGCTGAGCAATTTAAAGATCAGGTGTGTATAGTTACTGCAGCACTGGTGAGTCTTGTGGTGGGAGGACTCCCCTCCTATGGCCAAAGCATCGTCTGCATTAAGAGGGCATTAACCTTCCTATGGCTTTTTCTTCCTTTTCCTCACTGTGATAATCACAAGGTGGCACAGATGAAAGTGCTTCTAAGGAAAAGCTTGGAGCTGTCAAGTCTTAGGCAGTTCCTTTTAGAAAGCAAAGAGGGGGCTCTGAAAACTGCTTTTTGCTACTCTCACTACTAACTATGCTGCAGCTCTGAGGTAACATGGATTTGTGTTTCTCTTTTCCCCATACACGCTCAGGCGGATAAGGCAAACATGCGCTTGAAGCAGCTGAAACGCCAGCTTGAGGAAGCAGAAGAGGAGGCTCAGCGAGCCAATGCATCCCGTAGGAAGCTCCAGCGTGAGCTGGAGGATGCCACTGAAACAGCTGATGCCATGAATAGAGAAGTCAGCTCCCTGAAGAGCAAACTCAGGTAAGGTGGAGCATTCTGTGCCTTTGCTGTAATTGCCCACTGCAAACAGCATGGCCAGGTACTTGCTTACCTCTTTGCAGAGCCTGCCGTGTCTGGTGAGGTCAGTGGAACCTCGTGTTGCTAACGTGCTGTCTGTCTTTCCCTAGGCGTGGGGACCTGCCGTTTGTCGTGACACGTCGAATTGTCAGGAAGGGTACAGGAGAGTGCTCCGATGAGGAAGTGGACGGCAAGGCAGAGGCTGGTGATGCCAAAGCTACTGAATAAGTCTTCCCATTTGACCCAGGTTACACGTGATGGAGTGACCCATCCACCCCCCTCCTTCCACTGGACTTTCAGCAAACCCTGTCCTCCTAAATTG
This sequence comes from Nymphicus hollandicus, assembly GCA_009823435.2. Taxonomy (NCBI): domain Eukaryota; kingdom Metazoa; phylum Chordata; class Aves; order Psittaciformes; family Cacatuidae; genus Nymphicus; species Nymphicus hollandicus. Next base: position 18,023 of record WTXV02055888.1, on the reverse strand, counting down.
GCTGGGGATCTGCAGAGCAAGCCCAGCTCTGTGTATCTGGAGCCATGGGGCATCTGTGTTCCTCATTTCCTCCTCTTTCCATTTTCCTAATCCTCTTGTATTTAATGCCAAAGAGTTGGGTCTCTGAAATCTGACCAGCAGTTTGGCCACCACAAAGGCCTGTAGAACTGTCCGTGCCATGTCTGCTGGTGAATCCGTACACAGTTTGGAGGGAGTGGGGTTTAGGGAAAGATTATTTTTGCTGTAAATCTCCTTTTGTCTTCAATTCTAGCTGCAGGGAAGCTCCTTCCTGTATTCTTTCCCCTCCCTCTTTGTTTGCTTTCGGCAATCATGTTCAGTGACCTCAGACTTCTGCCTCTTTTACTCTGCCCACCCACATGGTTTGGGAGCAGTTTCAGGAAAAACGGTGTGCTTTGGCCATGGCAATTTGCCCTTTCTTCTTTCACACGTTTCCAGGGAGGGGTGAAGAGGGAAGCTCCTCTCGGGACCAGGTATTTGGAGGACTTGCCAAAGTTGTCTTTTTTTTCTTCTTTTACTGTCTGGACAGATCTCTGAAGTGCAATGATGTCCTGTTAGTGTCTGCCCCTGAGCGGTTTCATCTAAGGTAGCGTGGACCAGTAGTTAATGACAGGCTGGGGAAGCGGAACAGTGTCCTTGGGCTTGTCTGGGAATCCCTGGGGGACCAAATATATTTAATGGTAATAGAAAGAATCTAGGGGAATTTAATAGGGTAGTGGGCAGAGGGTGGGGATGAGGGGAGGGAAATCCCTCTTTTATTGACATGTCCAAGCCTCTCGCACCTGCTCTGTAATCAGGGGTTGGGATTAGTTATTGTACACCGTTGACTAAGAGTATATTAAAAACCCTTTAATCTGCACAGATATATGTAAGGCCTTTGTATCTCTTGTAATAAGTAATTAAGAAAAAAAAATAAAGGTCTTTATCACTGCCTTTCTCTTGGGACCATGGTTATATATAGATAGTCTTTACTTTTCTACACCGTACACTGGTTGCTGGATTTACCTGTATTCTTAACCATATTGTATATGCTGCGGTTAGACCTACTTATGAGCGAAGTAAAAATAATTCCATATGAAGCACCATACTGTATGCCTGAAGCGCTCTCAATGTAGGAGCCTCGTGTCCCAGTTGCTGTCACAAAAAAAAACCTTAGATTTTTTTTTGTTTTTATATAATAAAAGTGCCTTAGCATGTGCCTCAGCTGCGTGTCACCACTACAGTCAGTAATGGTTTACTGGTGCTCCACTGATGTTACCAATAAAGATTATCCATGTGCTGCAGTCCGTGTGCGTGTGTTGCCGTTCCCTCCCTCAGTGCAGATAAGGCCATGCGGCGTCAGAGCATCAGCTGTCCTGTCGGCAGTGCTGAAATCGGGTGTTGGGGTACCCCAGGGTTATCAGCAGGGCAGCACCAAGGGGTTTGGAGGATGATGACACACCTTGTTTTTGTGGTCTTAGGGAGTTACCTGCTCAAACATGAGGTTATGAGCTGAGCTGGTTCTGTTCTGGGCCTGAAGGTGGTATTTCTGACTAATGGGGACTAACAACTGAGCTTTGCTTGTATTTCCAATCTCTGGAGTCACTGGAAGCTTGGGTCAGTGGAAGAGGTGACAGATATCTAGAGTTCAGCTCTGAGGCTGCCAACACAAGAGGGATGTGGACCTGTGACACCAGCATCTGGTAACTACCTTCATCCCTTTGGCTGGCAAATGGTGGGCAGGGAGGGCTCAGCTCACACTCAGTGCCTCCTCAGGGGAGCATGTCTCCTGCTCTGGAAGGGTGGGATTTCTGTCTGAACAAATGTTGGGAGCGGGGACAGTAGTCTTGTTAAGCAACATCAGTGTTGGTACAACATAAACAGCGGGTTGGGGTGTGCAGGAGGAGGAAGCACAGGGATTCATGTGTAGTTACATGAGCAAGGCCTGGTGGTGTGTTACACAGGCTGTAGCTTGTGAGGGCCTGGATGGTGTTATTGGGTGACAGGATGGAGGTGCACTTGTGGCATGTGGGACACAGGCACTGCCATGCTGATGGTTTGAGTCTATACCGTTGCAAACGGGACTGGAGTTACAATCGTCTGAGAGGTTGTTGGTTCAGATGCTTCAATCTTTTTCCATGGTTTCTGCAGCAACACAAAAGGTATCTCTGTGAACAGCCTTTTAGGTGATGATAAAGCTGCTTTCCCAATGTAGGACCATCTTCAATAACAGCTGCCACAGAGCAGAACTGCCCTAACACCGGTGTGCTCGTGGCGTGCTCACCCTTTTAAGGGTTTTTTTAAGGGTCCTTTGCGTTGCTGCACATAAGCCAGGTTCTGCCTGGGTGCTGCTCTGTCCTGTGCAAGGTGGAAAGAGACTTGTGTCTTTTTTCCATTGGCACAGTACTTACTTCAGCTTTCCACCTCTTTGTGCTTCCAGGAGGGAAGGCCGAAATTGGCTTCTCATGCCATTTTCCACATTGCGGAGTGCAACCTTGAGCTAGCCAAGCTCTCATGGCTCCAGATTAGTCACCCTTGTGTGGCTCTCCAGAGCTGCTCAATGCCTCATGTGGGTTTTCCTGAGGATGGTCTGAGCAGGTGAGTGGTCACAAATGCTGTAACAATAAGGGGTGGAACAGAAATTGAACTGGGACCTGATCCGTGGGCCTTACAAGAGAATTGTTCCTGGAAGCTGGTGCTGGAGTCCTATTTGTGGCCCGTACCATCCAACCACAGGGTTGATCCTGGCAGACACTGGAAGGGTCTGAATGAGAGGGTGCACACTGTTAGAGCTTCAGAAGATGGAAGGGATAATGGTAAAGTTAACTTCAAAGATTCCCGTCCCTGCCCAAGGCCACTGTGCAGGCACAAAGGATCCATAAACCAGATCATTCAAATGTCATAAATTCGGCTAAAAACCACAATAATTTGATGCAGGTTTCAGCATGGCCCTCGCTGTTGTAACAGCAGAACTGAGGGGCACAGCCAACAGCCCTGTCACAGCCTCAGGGGGATGGAGGCAAATCACAACCTGCAGCATCTGGTCCTGCTGCTAAGAGCTTTCCTCCATAGCGAGCTGCTTGTTCCTGCCACGGCTTCCCCCAAGGCAGAGTGAAGGTGGTGGCCATTAGAGCCTGGGTGCAGCAGCACTGACCTGACAGGGTTAGGATTTAGCCCTCCTCCATTTCCTCCCAAAATTGTCTCAAGTACCACGTAGTGTAACTGGAGAATCACTTTGCCAGAGCTGAGGCTGCAGATTAAATGGCTGCAGAGCTGGGATGCTTCAGTGAGAGGCATGGGAGGAAGGGAGCTATAGGGGCAAAATGCAGACTTCGCTGCCTGGAGGGTGAGGGGGGCCTCAGAGCAGTGGTTTGAGTGGTCTGATACCAAAATGCAGCTACTGCAGCCCAACTGGAGGTCACCGAGCAACAAGTCCATTTAAAGCCTTAATCGCCGGCCTGTGCTGTCCGGGAGCATCCATCCATGCGGGTGCGCAGCCTGGTCCACGGAGCTGGGGGAGGGGGGAAGCTCTGGGGCTGGTGAGGGTCCCCATCGTGGCCTGTGATGGGGTTCATCTGGAAGCCCAGTCCTGAGAGCTGCTCAGCCTGTTCCAGAGAGGCTTTGTCCCAGCCTTACATGTGAGATCCCAGCTGCGTTGCCTTCCCCAAAGAGCCTGGATGTGAACTTTGCTGGGGGCACGTCCTTTTGAACCGTGTCTCCAAGCACAGCTGGGAGACAGTGTTCCCAGCTCCAGGACACATAACTAATACTAGTAGATCATTTTGCTGTCCGTATGGACCTCATTTCCCCTTCCCCTGGTGCTTCAGCAGTAGGAGCGAAAGCAGAAGGAAAAGGAGAAAAAACCCCAACAAACGCAGTCCTAAATTTGTGACTCCCACCCTCGCTACCACCTTGAGGTAAAACTGTGGTCACTTTGGACTGGGTATGACTCAGTTGTGCATGAGGAGCATTGGAGGCAGGCTGCAGAAGTGTGTGGGACAGGAGAGGTTTGCCCCAGGGATTTCACTATTGCTCAGCATCCAGGCCCTCAGGAAGGACGAGGGAGGAAATGGAGAACTGCTGCTGATGGAGTGTCTGGCCTCGCAATGCTGCGTTACTCATAATGTGGTTGCGTGCTGCTAATTAATCTGGGATGATACTGTGGGTGGCCTCAGCCACTACAGCCTTAATTGACTTTTGATGGAAATTGTGCAGAACATCATGGAAGAGGCTGTTATGGCAGAGTGCATCACTCAGGATAAACACATCGCTTCCTTGGGCTTGTTTTTACAAGAGGAGCCATCACTCAAATCCCTGACCTCGTGTAAAGGCTAAAGCAGGGCTCTGTGGCCAGAAAAAGCTTCATTGGAGACTGATGGTGGTCAGTGAGATGCTGAACTGAACAGCCCTGAGCACCAGTGCCACAGGGCAGCCCACACTTAGCTCTGTGGGTGAAGTGACGCTTAAAGGAAGGAAAAAAAGAGGGGAAAAAACTCAACCCCTTGGAGTTGTGATTGAGAAAATTTGCTTCCTGCTCTTCATTCCCGCTGTATCCAGGGAAACATTTCCCTGTGTTGCCTTATAAAGAAACAGCATCGCACCAGAGCTGAGACCACCTTTTGCATTTCCTCCCCCAAACTCCTGGCACCGAGCGCTCCCAGTGCAGCAGCAAGGGAAGCATCCTTCCTCCTGGCCCAGGATCTTCCTTCCCAGAACCCTCTTCTCAATCCTGAGCTGTCCCTGGGGCTTGAGAGGACCCTTGGCAAAGCTCCCCATCCCTGCAGGCTGTTGGATGGATGCAGCCTCCCCATGGCCAGCGGGCATGTGTTGAAAGCTTGTTTCATTTCCTTCTCAGCACTTCCCCCCTGCTGAGAGGGGCATGGGGGCTGCGTGCACTGTGCCCACACTGCCAAATTCATCCTGGGCTGGAGCTGGCTCTGTCAGGCCCTGTTCCTGCCCCCCAAAGCCTCCCCTGCAGCCGGTGCAGGGCTGAGGAGCTTGCCTCTGGAGGAGAGACCGGCTCTGGTCCCAGGCAAGGCTCTTGGCTTGCATTAGGAGTGCTGATGATGATGTTGGGAGCTGCAGCAGGCTTCGCAGCAGAGGTGTGGGCACAGCCAAGCCAGGTTTGAATGAGGTGACACCAAGTTTGCTGTGCAGGCTTCTGGTCCTTCCTGCTGCCGATGGAACTGCTCGCAGTGAGCCAGCTCATCGCTTTTGGAAGCAGGAGGCACCCAGCTGCCTCATCCCAACGTGCCCTTGTGGGTAAGGCACGGATAAAGGCCTGGATCAGCTTTTGCCTGAAGCCCGGCTCACCATTTCTCACTCACCTGGGAAGTTTCCAAGAGGCGACTTTGAGGCTTGTGCTGCAGCAGGGATCTAGAGTTAAGGAGCTGCGGTGGGATCCCACACGAGGAAAGGTGCCTCATGCGTTTGTGCTGCCCATGCTTGCTCGCTATGAAGCTGAAGGGCGTTCACCTGCAGCACAGCCCCTCTCCTTTGCCAAGGTGCTCTGGTGGCCAGGGATGTGGTGCCAAGTGCACTGTGGCCCTGCAGGGCTGGTCCTCCCCTCACAGAGTGTAGCCTGCAGCCCTGGTGTAGTGCTGGGGAGACACTGAGGGTGAGCAGAGCCTGGTGCCACGTTCCCACAAAGGGACCTGACTTGTTTGCTTTGGGCAGTGGGTGAATAAGGGTTAGGAATGAAATCATGGAGAGAGACCGGACTGCAGCTTCTCTGTGGCTCCTCTCTCATAACCTGAGAGCAAACAGGTATGTGATGGTGAGAAGAGGTGAGTACCCACTGCATGGATATCGGGCACAGAATGGGTGGAGCTGCATCTAGGATTATCATGCAGGATCATCTGGGAATGGCCTCTCTCCAAAGCAAGACTTCAAGGTCTTGGTCCCACGAGTGGACAGAGCAGCCATTCCCTGCTCTGCTGTCTAGGATGTGGCTGAGCAGTGCCCAAAACTCTTCCTTCGGCAGCCTCTGGGATATCTGTGCATAGTGCTGCGGGATGCCTGCTCCCCATAGAGCTGCAGCACCTACAGCTCACCCAGCAGGAGAAGCTGCCTCATGACACTGCCATGAACTATTAAAAGCAGCAAGATGACTAAAATAAACTGTCACGGGATGTTCATGCCAAACAAAAAGCGTGAGCTGGGCTCCTTCATGTCCTAGGATAATTAATCCATATTTGCAGGCAAAGGAGATGCCCTGAAGTTGGGAGGCAGTTGAGGGGATGCTGGCGGGAGGCTTGTCAGACCCCCTTCTCCATTGGCAAGCTGCGGGCAGCTGGCTCCAGCTTCCCCCATGGAACAAAGCCTTTCCTGACCACTGGCGTAGAGGAAGGAGACATCCTGCAGCAGACACCATGGTGGTGGGAAGAGCCAGGGCTGGGAAGGCCAATGCTCTCCTTCCGGCCATGGCTGTGCTGCAGAGGAGCCCACGGGGCATCTCTTGGCTGTGGACCAGCTTCCCAGGGCCCAGTGTCTCTGGGGCCGGTGTATTTCAGAGGCAGGAAGCCCTCCTGCCCGACTCTTGCAGGGTCAGGCGTATGCACCACAAGGGGTGAGACACAGCTTCAGCCAGCTTCCCAGTATTCCCTGCAGCAGGCAAAGCATGGGGCTGAGGTCTGCCCCATGGCCGGGTGCCTGGCCAGGTCCCCCCCCAACACCAACAGCCCCATGGGCTGTGTTTGTGCCCTGCTCATGTGCTTTGTCTGGGCTCAAATTGGGCTTCCAACAGCCCCATCCCACCAAGGCAGAGAGCGCTGCCTGTTCTGGAGGGCTGATAGGATGTTCATGAGGCCCACCATGGGGCCAGCCAGGAGAGCTCACTGCTCCCTCCTGCACACCATTTCCTCCAGCACAGGTTAGAGACCCCCTGACAACCCTCCACCTGGTCCCAGTAACCTCCTGCCTGCTCAATGGGGCCCCTGCCTCTATGCAGGCAGGTAACATAGAACCATAGAATCAACCAGGTTGGAAAAGACCTTTAAGATCATCGAGTCCAACAATTACCTCAGCACTGCCAAGGCCACCACTAACCCATGTCACTGAGGTACTTACCTATATGCTTTTGAACACTTCCAGGGACGGTGATTCCACTGCCCTGGGCAGCCTGTTCCGATGCCTGAACATCCTTAACATTAATCCCACTACCAAAATTGAGGTGCTTAGGCTCTGTTTAGGCTTGGTGTAGAGACTTGACTGTCTCCACCCCAGTACCTTTGTGGGGATAATCACAGCCACCCCATCCCCACACTTATCAGCCCTGTGTTGCTCCCTGCATGGAAGTGGGGACCCATCAGTGCATAGAGCAGGGCAAACCATTCATGTTTAAGTCACCAGAAGAGAGCAAACCGAGCAGCAGTGATGGGCTGCACAGACAGGAACACTTTGCTCTGACATAATTTGTTCCCTTTACCTGCTTAGCTTTCTGGTGCTGCCTTTCCTCCCCCCTGGCTGCAACCAGCACGGCCCTTGCTAATCTGGGCTGCTGCTGCAGCAGGATAATGACTGCTCTCCATGTGGTTTTGATGCTGCTGCTTTCTTGTTTTGCTGAGTGGTGAATAGATAAAATATTTACTGTATTTTCTCTTATCTTTTCCTTTTTCTCTCCTCTTCTCTCTCCTCTGAACTCCCCAGCGAACGCTTTGACGCCAGAGCCAGTCACAGCATAACATTTCACAGAGAATAAGGAGCGCTTGTGGCCATTTCTGCTCTGCAATGAGAACTTCCGTCCAGAGACAAACATTGATGGGAGAGAGGCCAGCGGTGAAGGTACAAAACCTGCCTTTAGCGAACGCTCACACCCGCGTCTGTGCCTGGGCATTGGCTTATGCAGATGCTGTCAGGTAAAACTTGGGGGGACGTGAACATCGGCTGGGACTGATGGGCTGGGATGTGTTTAATTATTTCATATCTCAGAAAACTCATGCAGAACGGTTGGAGCTGAAGGAACTTCTTGTGGGTCGGAAGCTGGAGGAAGGGGTGGAATTATCACCGATACGGCAGGCGAAAAGAATGCACCTTGCTTATTTCCGAGGCACAGCAAGACGTGGTGTGTACTTACCTGTGTTGATTATGAGCCCCGCTGAGCTTGATTACAACCTGCTCTCCCGGGCGGGCGTGCTGTGCCTGGCGGCACGGAGGAAGTGCAGAAGGTATTTGTCTGCGCCGGGATGAAATGTGATTGCCAGCTGCACGCTGCAGCAGGGGCTTGTTTCTGAGGGTCGCGGATCCCAGGCTGCTCAGCTAGCCTGAGTGCAAAAGCACATGGGGGAAGTTTATGGCCTGGGTAAGTGTGCTCTTCACTCGGGAAAGAACTGGCTGGATGGCCAAGCCCAAAGAGTGGTGGTAAATGGCATCACATTAAGTTGATGACCAGTCACCAGTGGGGTCCCTCAGGGCTCGGTATTAGGGCCAATATTGTTTAGTTCATCTTCATTGATGATCTGGATGAGGGGATTGATTGCACCCTCAGTAAATTTGCAGATGAGACCAAGTAGTGTGGAAGTGTTAATCTGCTGGAGGAATAGGAAAGCTCTGAAGAGGGATCTGGACAGGCTGGATCACTGGGCTGTGACCAATGGTATGAGGTTCAACAGGGCTTAGTGCCGGGTTCTGCACTTGGGCCACAACAATCTCCAGCAATGCTTGGGGAAGAGTAGCTGGAAAGCTGCTCATGGAAAAGGACCTGGAGGTGCGGATTGGTGGTGCTGAACACAAGCAGCTTGTGCCCAGGCAGCCATGAAGGGAAACAGCATCCTGGCCTGTATCAGCAATAGCATGGCCAGCAGGGCCAGGGCAGTGATCATCCCCCTGTACTGGGCACTGGTGAGGCTGCACCTCGAATCCTGCGTTCAGTTCTGGACCCCTCATTACAAGAGAGACATTGAGGTGCTGGAATGGGTGCAGAGAAGGGCAATGAAGCTGTGAAGGATTTGGAGCACAAGTGTGATGGGGAATGGCTGAGGGACCTGGGGGGGTTTAGTCTGGAGAAGAGAAGGCTCAGGGGGACCTTATCGCTCTCTACAACTCCCTGAAAGGAGGATGAAGTGAGGTGGGGTTGGTCTCTTCTCCCAAGTAACAAGTGATGGGACAAGAGGAAATGGCCTCAAGCTGCACCAGGGGAGGTTTAGATTGGATATCAGGAAAAATTCCTTCCCCAAAGGGTGCTCAGGCACTGGAACAGGCTGCCCAGGGCAGGGGTGGAATCACCACCCTGGAAGTGTTCACAAACCGTGTAGCTGAGGCCCTCAGTGACATGGTTTAGTGGTGGCCTTGGCAGTGCTGGGGTAATGGTTGGACTTGATGATCTTAAAGGTCTTTTCCAACCTGGCTGGTTCTGTGATTCTACTTCAGCTGGTAACTTTTTTTGGCCTGTTTCTGAACTGGTTTGGTGCCACAACACCTAAGCTGGCATTTCACCACAGCACAGAGCTGATAGCATGAGGTGATCTTCTTCAAAACCAAGCAACATCTTAGTAATAGCCTTATATTAAACAGAGAGTTTTCCTATGAACTAATGCTAAAGCAGCTGCCCCGCAGAGGAGCTGAAAACTGCTTTAACAGTGGTTTTAGTTGGAGCTCGAGCAATTTATGAAAGGGATTTCTGGTGATGTCTCCGCCAGCAGGGCTCTGGGCTTGGTGACACAGGATGGCCATGGGCAGCACAAGCAGGGGTTTTGGGTACGCTGTGGAGGGACTTTGGGTAATGCTGCAGTGACCTTGGTGGGTGCTGGGAAAGAAGAGGGCTGGGCAGATGCAGGTCACATTCCCAGTAGTTCTTGGAGCTTTCAAAGAGGATTTGGCAGCGGAAGGGTGAGTTCGTGCCTGTTCAGAGTCTGAACCTCTGGTTCTTGTTTCTCCTCATCTCCTTTCCCCTACTAATGGCTCCCAAGGGAAAGTTTCTGCTGCAGGAAAGGGGAGGAAAAATAAAACGACAAAAGCAGAGGGCTGAGGGGTGCAGGGGGGAAAGCAGCCTCCAAGGGGCCAACCCACTGGAGCAGACACAGGGATGCTGGTGAAGAAATTGCAGTGAGGGCAGACACCCGCTGCCCCAAACCACACATCCAGCCTTGGCTTCCCATCAGTCCAGGCCAGTGGGGAGCTGCACAGGAGGGTGCAAGTCGAGGACGTGCCCCCAAATCCCCAGCAAACGTCTAACAGCAGGAGCCCAGGGGCTCCCTTAGGATCCAGCATCGGGCACCATGCATGGGGTGGGAGGGCAGAGCAGAGCATTCACTTCCAAGCAGGATGGGCAGCTGGAGGAGATGAGGGTCCTGGGAGAGGCACTGTGAGTGGTGAGCAGCCTGTGTGCATGAAGCAAACTGTGAAGGAGTAGAGAAGAGCAGTGCTGAGATTTTCTTAAACCCTTCCAGACACATGTGTGCATGTGGATGTGCATACATGTATACATAAGCTTATATATGGGTGTAACCAGACACAACATGTATGGAAGTTTGCGTTAAGCACAATGTGGATGGTATCCAGGGTAAAGCCCATCACATCAATATTGCAATTAACTTCTAAATATACATACTGCAAACTGATGAAATTCAGTGTTGAGGTCAAATGCAAAGTCTATTTGGCAAGTGTATTAGGATAAGAGATGCACAGCTGAGGCATGTTAACAGGCTGATGGCTGGAGAATGGGAATCGAGGGGAGAAAAAGATGCTGTGTCTTTAAAAATCAGTATAAGTGAATCCGGGAGCTAAAACTAAAGTGATTCCTCTAGAATGACATGGTTACAGCCTGGTACTGCAATTACATTTATTTAGGTGCCCTACCTGTGCATTCCCACTGCTGAAATATAGGCTCAGATTGCTTCCAGCTTTCTCCTCCACCCTAAATTGCCTGAATTTATAGCACATACTTGGGAGACTATGGCGATTTCCCCGTTCCATATTTAACCCATGTTACTCAAACCACCTCAACTCCGCCTGAGTGCAACTTGCGTGAAGAAAAGTGGTATTAATAACCTCAGAGACAAGCCTCTGGAGGGAGAGGGGCCAGCACGGTGGTGGTAATCCTGAGTCATACAGCGCATTTCTGGGTCAGCCAGACCATACTGCGCAGGGCTGGGTGTCCCCGGCCAGCTCCAGTATCACCCAGGCAGGGATATCCACATTGGTTTTATCATCAGGTTTGCATAGCTGTGGATCTGCCCTTCTGAATTCTGCATGGGCTGGTAATGTTTTGTTTTGGTTTGAATTTGTAGCCCTGTTTGCCTTCCAAACGGCTGTGGAGCAGGCAGGAATAGGAGAAGGGGCTGGAAAAACATGACTAAATATGGCTGTGTTTCTGATTGCTACAGACTGCGGGATTAGTGGCCCCTTCTTGCCAGCAGCCACAGCTGAAGTTCCCAAGGTTTCAGGAGTACGAGAAAAGCCGAAGTCCATCCCTCCCCCCTTCTTTTTTCCCTTTCCACACAGAAATATGCAACCTATTGTGTGGGCTAGCAAACTTGGCACCCTCTGGTCGCCTATAAAATTGCATTAGGCATTTATATTTCCTGTAGTAGATTATGTGTGCCTGGATTTTGGATGATCTTGGGAGAGAGGGTTAGCCTTCTTATTTTTTAAATGGGGGCCACAAATTGCATTTGAAATAATTTCATTTTCTTGGAGATAAAGGAGACGGACATCTTCCGGGACAGATGTAGGCAGCTTCCCCTGCCTGCCGCTTGCACACGCGCTCTGGCCACGCACGCAAGGCAGAGCCCTGATTCAGACCAGCCTTGTCCAGAAGCATGTCAATAACTTCATTGATTGCACTGATATTTCTCGTGCTTAAAGTTAAGTGAATGCTTAAATGTCACGCTGAATCACAAGACAAGGATTTCTTTGGGCTCTGGCAGAGTCAGTTCTTCTGACCCCGCTGGCTCCGTGTTTGTGCACACATCAGGTTTTTATGTGAACCCTAAGTATTTATGCAGATGTAGCACGTACGGGGGATATTCTTCACAAACTGGGGTTTGCTTGACTTGAAAATAACCTCTTGGCTCCTAGGTAGAGTATTTATTGTGCTTTACTGCCAGTTTCTCATTTGGGTCTGAAGCCAAAGGGGCAGTTACTATTTCTAGAGTGGAGAAATCACATCATTAAAAAACAAAGCAGCATGTTTTCAAACCTTATTTGAAATGTGTGCTGCATCAGCAACAAATAGCATTGTGAAAGGGTAAAATCACATTGGAAGCGCTTACTGGTTCAATGTTATAAACTCACATAGTACTTCTCTGTGCAAAGGAAAACCGATAAACTTTTGTGGCAAACACACAATCTAAGGGCATGCTTTTTGGATCATATTTATATGAGGAGTATACTCCCTCCGATACGAATGCTGGACTACTGAATAGCCAGCAGGTGGAGTCATCTATAATGTATGTGTTGTGATCTGGAAAGTTGAGCAAGTACGGCTGGACACGTGGAAGTTTCAGTTGAAAGCTGAGACCCAGGAAAACACAAGGAATGGAACTGGAAAACTCTGCGTGCACAGAGGACACAAAGAGCTAAAGCTTTAGCAGCAGAAGAGGAGGGACCTGCAAAATGTTTGGAATAGCGGAAAGCTGGAGCAATCCTGGAAACACTCCTGTGGCTTGGATCCTGAGGCATAATTCATGCTGTTGTAATTTGCACAGATGGCAGCCGTCTCGAGGGAAGGCTTGAACAGCTGGGAAACATCAGGGTGTGGGCCGGCTTCAACTGCACACCCTTTCTTTATCCCTGCATCAGTCACAGAAGTGAAAGGTGATACAGGGATTGCTGTAGAAAATATCTGCAAGCTATTCTCTGCCCTGGGAGATGGATCCTCTTGCTATATGAGTCGTGCTAAGGACCATATTAGTTTGGCATTTTGTGTCTAACGATGACATTCAGATGCTTTTCAATAAACTGATTAGGAAGGAAGAACCAGCCTTGACTTCACAGATCAGCCATGTAGTAAATTGAGTTGTAGCTAAGGGGCTCTAATAAACAGGGTGCTTCATGGAAACAAACAGGAGTTACATGATAACAGCTGTTCTGTTCCTGTAAGGTGCCCAGCCACCACAGTGAGTGTTTCGCTTTGTCCTTCCCTCCGTCTACTTATTACACCAGGAATGAACGCTGCCTCTGGTGGGGCATTTGCCCTTCTTGAGCTGCGCAGCCTCCAGCCTGTTTGGAAACAAGCAGTTGCAAATAATGATTCGTACGTCTGTGTGCCTGTGTAGGCTGAATAATAATGTCATGGCCATGCTACAGACTTGTGTCTGAAAGAGGAGAGGGTGGCACAGCCCTGAGGAACTTCAGAGACACAGCCAGGGATGTATTTATGCAAGGGCTGTGCCTCCAGTAAGGCTACTGGAGGACTGCATCAACACCCATCATTGCTGACCCCTTACTGTAGACTCCAGCCTGCAACAACCTTTGATTCACTCATGATAGGCAGGTGAGGGGAATAAATGGCAGGTATTTCCCTCCTTCTTGATCTCTGGCACCCAGAGGGTGGGAGAGAGCCAATGTTTTGCTTTCTTATGGTCTGCATCCCCATGCACTCCCCACACAGCTATTGTTGTAGCTCCAGGGCTCACGCTGATTACCTTGAACCAGTCTGCCCCACTGAATGCATGGGAAAGCAAAAGTCCTTTTTTTTCCCAGACATGCTTTTCACACAGCTTCCTATTATACTTTTTGGGGATATAGTGGGAGGCCCATTCATATTAGATTTCATATTATTCCCCATTCTTCCAGGCATAAAGCAGTGCAGGCAGATGGCATTTTTATTCTAACTGCATATATGCAGATAACTGCATCTGCACTGCAGGTGTTGTGCTGCTTTAGCAGCATTGGTATACCTGAAATGGCACAACTTCTGTACACCCCACAGAACCACAGATCAAGCAGCATTTAGCAAGGATAAATGTGCTGCAGTGATGTTTGAAGGCAGCAGGAAAATGAATCAGGAAAGTTTTGCTCTGAGCTCCCTGGTTGATTCCCAGCTGCTGACATTGCTGCTTTGCTGGAGCGCTAAGGTGCTTGGTGGTGTTTGCTGAAGCCAAGTGTCCTCATTGCAAGAGGTGGCACTGGGAAAAGACCGGGTGCACTGTGGGTATTGACCCACTGACTGGCAGACAGCTGCCAGCACCCCAGTGTCAGAGTGACAGGTCGATATTGGCCTCCTGCCGCTGCCAGGGACTGGCATCCTCCCGGCAGTCTGTGTAAGTCAGGTGACGAGGTCTTTGGATTTTGTTGACATAGGTTATGTATTTTTGGCTGTGTGCTAATCGGTGACAAGGAAAGGCAGCTCCTGTTCATTAAATTTTGTAGCAAAGGGCTGGCCTGAGATAAGCAAGGAGAAACATTTACTCATGCTCGTTGCTACGAAAGGCTCCATTGCCACTTCCTGCGAAACCAGGACCAAAGTACAGGCTGAAACTTTACCTTGGCGGCACTTCATTACCTGTGGGAGTACTGCTGTTGGGAGGAAGAGCGTTTGGCTCCAGGATCTTGGCTGGCAGGGTAGAAACTGCAGGAACCAGGAGGGTTGGGCAAGCCACTATACCTCCACTGACCTGCTTAGCAGAGACCAAATCCACTGGGAAGGAGAGGGGCAAAGCTGCAGGAGGCTGCAGGAGGCTGCAAGGGCAAGAGGGAGCTGATCAGCAGGGTGAAACGTTGTGTGTAGATGATGGCAGCAGCAAGAAACCGCTCTCAGTTGTGGCGGTGGAAAGGAGGGATTTGCTCTGAACCGCCTTCTAATGATTTCTATGCCTTCGGGTCAAAGACTAATAGCTGAGGTTGTGCCTCATATTCATGCCTGTGCCTTAGAACCTGCATGAGTCATTGCCTCAGCTCCATCCGAGCATGTTGTGGGACCCAACACTTTGTACTTCTACAGACATTTCACAGCCGGTGTCCTGATGCCACCTGATCTTCAGCCCAGTGGGCGCACCAGCACATGTTCCTTCAAGGAATCCCCTCGGAGGTGTCTTTCGGGAAGGGGGAACCCCCACAATTTTACTCGGAAGATATATGAATCTGTTCAGAAAGATATATTCTTCATACCAGCTTCTGAGAACTCTCTGGAAGGATAACGTTTCTTACAGTTGCCTCTCACTGAGCTGTCAAAGACAAAGCACTGGTGAGTGCTCTGCAAACTTGCCCATAAAATCATGGCACATGGAAGCCTTTGGCAAGAGCACTGTGCAGCAATGGTAGGGTTAACAGAGGAGTCAGCTGTCTGTTTAGTATATCTCAGATGTCACATCCAAATACCTAGAAGGCAGCTGGGTTGTGTGAAAGGAAATCAACGGATTAAGATTGTAGTCTCAGCTCAAAAGCTTTTTTTGTGACTTCAGGAATGCTTCATATCCCATCTGTTAAATGAGCTAATACCTGTCCCACAAGCATACTGTGAAGATTAATTCATTATTTTTTTTTTTAAGGGGAAATGGAAAAAGCTAGAGAAATAATAATATGAAATATCACAGCAGTAACGACAGAAAAGCAAACAACAGCACAGAACATGGCAGTGGCACCCACAGGTCAGTTTGGTAGGGAGGGCACAGTGCCCTGTCCCAGCTCTTTTCACCTGCACCATCACACAGGGTGCTCTGCGGTGCTCCACTGGCAGGCTGCAGACCACAGCCAGTGAAAATGCCTCACTGAGGGACCTGCTCACAGCACTGCCAGCTCTCCTGGGCAAAGCTGTGGGTACAGGATGCAAGGGGGAAGTGGCAGCAGCTTTGGCACTTACAAGGCAGGAGATGATGGAAATGAGGTGAGGGGAAGATGGAGAAAAAAACAGAGACTGGGCACTGCAAAACAACTCTTTTTTCTGATACTCCTCAAGGGCAGTATCAGACAGATGCCTAAATCACAGAGAGAGGAGAGCTTCCAAGTGCACACACAGACTTGTCTCCAAAGTGCTTACTCCTAACTTGTCTTCAGGTTGAAGCCTTCTGCAACACCTCACAGGCAACATCTTCACCTGCACCCTTCATCTAGAATCCCTCATTAAAATTATAAGGAAGACAAATACAGAAATGCTGCTTTCCTCTGAATGAGTAGCATCCCAGTCAAGAGAATGTCGGCTTCTTTTCAAGCTAAGAGTGAGTGGACCGGACATGCTCCTTCAATGTTGTTTGACAGTCTGGCTCATTTTATCAAACCCAGTCAAGATGAATGAATGAGACATGTGTTTACCCCTGGTGGGTGAGCAGACGAAAGCTGCATGTAATCGTCCTCTGGGTGCCTGCCACTCCATGGGGATTTGTGATCATTTTGAGAAAAGAGATTTTCCCTGTCACTGGAGGAGACAAACTGGCACCCCAGCACAAAACATACCACTTAAAATAGCTTTTAATGTGGCCTTGAAAACTATTTTTGGATCAGGAAAAATGTGGTTGTAAGGAAAGACTGGAGCAGTGTATTGTAACTGTCACTCAAAACCAAAGGCTCTATCATCTCATGAAGATCAGCAGATGTGTGAAGGCATACCAAGAAAACCAAACTGGTCCACAGGCTTCATTACACGTGGTGATAGAGGTCAAGGTCTTCCTCCTGTGTGCCCTGACTCACAATAATCACCTCTATTCCTGGTTTTCTCCTTTCTCTCCAAAGGATTTGCAGGAGGAGGAGGAGTGCGATTCCCATCCCATAATAAAGCCAACCCCAGATTTGTATTATTATCTGCTGATTAGTTTTCCATCAGGCTGTAATGGCTTCCAGACTACTTTCAGGAAGGTGCAGTCTGCCTGTGCGTTCCTCATTCTAGAGCAGACATCAGCCCTGGTGCCACCAGACAGCAGCTGTGTAATAAAATCAACTTCGCGTTTCTGTTGAGGATCCCAAATTTGTTTCTCAATATCAAAAATGTAAAGTCATACAAAAGGGCTAATGAACAGGCTTCAGAGTTTTTAAGAAGAGCAGCGTCTCCATCCGGTTGAAAGTCATCTGCAGAACAAATGACTAGTTATATATAAAAAGGCAGGAGAAACCCATGGAGGCTGTCAGGAATGGGAAAGCAGATCAGCCCCTTTCTCGGGAAATCAGATGCAGACTGGGGCTTTGAGATGAGCCCTGGGGTGAGACACCCAGAACAGCCATGAAGAAGTTTGAAAAAGGCCAGGAGCAACACGTGCCATGAGTGATGTGAGGCTGTGCTGAATGGGGGCAGCATCAGGTACTGAGTTGGGCAGCACATCCCTGGAAGTCATCCCTATCTGGTCTCTTTTCCCGGGTAGCAAGTGATGGGACAAGAGGAAATGGCCTCAAGCTGCGCCAGGGGAAGTTTAGACTGGATATTAGGAACAATTTCTTCAACGGAAAGGGTAGTCAAGCATTGCAACAGGCTGTGCAGGGAAGTGGTTAAATCACCGTCCCTGGAAGTGTTCACAAACCATGTCGGCAAGGCCCCCAGTGACATGGTTTAGTGGTGGCCTTGGCAGTGCTGGGGTAAAGGTTGGACCTGATGACATTAAAGGTCTTTTCCAACCTGACTGATTCTGTAACTCTGTGATTCAAAGCTGGATGTTGCTGAAGCGGGGGATCAAGTCGGTTCCCCTCACCCCAAGTCCCCCTCAGCTGAGTACCACTCCTCACAGGCAGCCCCTGCCAAGCAGCCCTGCTCCAGCAGCGGGGACAGGCTGTGCTTGAGATGGGGGCTCGTGGACAAGACCCTGCCTGAGAGATGTGCACCCTGCACCGCGGCAGCTGCCCAGCCCTCCGGGAGACTCCTGCCTCCAGTGCCTCTGGCCCAGCCCCGCTGCCGCAAGACGCCGTCGGGGGCAAGCAGTGACTAGGCCGCCTTCGCCCATCTCCCCCCGCAGCCGCTCCCAGAGCTGCGCTCCCGGCTCAGCGCGGTCCGCGGGGAACGAAACAGCTCGGGAGTGGGGCTGAGCAGACACCGCCTGAGGCGGGGTCGGGTTGCAGCAGGAGGGCCGGGCAGGCGGCCATTTCCCGCCGCCCCGTGCGCCTCACGGCGGCGGTCTGCCTGTGCCCCGCCGTGGCCCCGCCTCCCGCCGGCCCCGCCTCCGGGCAGA